>PVKA01007570.1:0-77175 GCA_004027165.1 Ctenomys sociabilis | reverse complement strand
TTTTTTTAATTGCATTTTTCTGTTGTCCATATTTTGAGACTACGTAGTCTAGGCTGGCCTTGAACTCATGATCCTCATGTCTCAGCCTGCTGAATGTGGGGACTACAGGTATATACCACTATGTCATATGCACATTTTAAATTACTTGTTTAAGTATTTTTATGATGGTTTCAATTTTTTTGACAAGTGTAACATGTCTGTCATCTTGGGGTTGCCATGTGCTGGATTCCTTTTTTCATCTAATTTGAGTAACTTATGATACTTGTCCTGTTGTATTGTGCTTTAGTAAGGCTATTCCTGTGTAGAAGTTTTCTGTCTGGCAAGCAGAAGCTGGTAGCTGATCCTGTAGCTGGAGGGAGGAAGTTCTAGGTAGAATTGTTTTTGTCTGTTCCTTTTGGCATTTGCTGGTTTGCAGATTTTTAGCTACCAATTTGGGGGGATATGTGAGAGAATAGGAACTAAAATAGTTCACCCCCAAGATGTGTTTCCTTGTGTTTTGACTTTCTTTGATTCTGATTTTTTTCCCATTTTCTGTTTCCTCTTATACTTATTCAATGTAAAACGCTCTGAGTTTTTAGTTGTAGTTATCAAGAGTAGTAGAAAACAACATATCTATTCTTTGATCTCAGAAGTGGCATCCTACTGTCTGGATAGGTATTTTTTAAATCCCTTCTTGAAAGATAGTAGTTCTCCCTGACCTAATGTTTTCTAGCATAATGTGGGTAAAGAGAAGCTCTTTTATTTTCTCCTTGGGAGATGATTGATCCCACTTCTTGCTGAAATGTAGGTAACATACTTAGTTCCTAGCATAAAGTTGATTTAATATCTACATCCTGGATCTCACTGTCACAAATAAGCATTTACCAAGCTGGAATTTATAGCTCTGCTATGATATTATTACCTTTTAGCACCAAGTTGGATTCTTTGGCAATCTACATTAATGGAATATATTTTCATCCACTAAAATGTATTTGTAAGAGCCTCTTTTATTCACTTCATCCTGTAACATAGAATTATGGAATCAAACTGCTATGCATATAATGCAACTTGCCCCCCTCATGTACTCCTTTCAACCTCTTTCCTCTTCATGGTAATTAAAAGATACAGAAAGACATTAAGGAGTCAAATAAAGAACAGAATGCAGCTTATGCTTCTCTTATATTGCCTTCCACTCAACTAAAAAGTAGCTAATCCTATATTTCCAAGCATATAAAAGTGTGCTTCTCTGAACCAGTACAGCAGAGAGTCGACACATGTACTTGTACTTCCGACATACTGGGAAGCTGAAGCCATAGAATTGCAAAACTCTGACCTTTGTGTAAGTATCTTCACTTTCAGAGTGTCGCAAGGATTAGTAACTGCCTATTCTGTCAAATTTGGCTTCATTGGTCTAATAATTGATTTTTTTCTCTCTCTGCTTCTCTGTGGAGGTGGAATTTTCTTTAAATTTTAACTGGCATATATTTGCACCACATAATCAATATATTTTATCCTGGGAACTGGTACATGTACGTATCACATCTTGATTCTTCTTATTGTCTCATTTTCATAGTGATGCAAGGAGTAGTGATTTCCTGCTTCGTCAAATTTGGTTTCATTGCTTTAATAATTAAATTTGTGTTTCTCTCTCTCTCTGACTCATTATAGAGGTGGGTTTTTATTTAAATTTTTATTAGTATTTATGTTTGCGCCACATAATAAGTACATTCATCCTGGGAACTGGTATGTGTACATATCACATCGTGATTTCTTTTTTATCTTCTTAAGATTCAAACAATAGTTGATCATGTATTAGCATTCCTGCTTTTGTGTATATTTACAGGTATTTTAGGAGAAGGGAGAAACAGACAGCTCGTTGCCTTTTAAAATTAGACCCTCACAGTTAAGCTAGTCTCAAGAGAAATTTAAGATTAAGCCTCTCATTACCATTCCTGACTTGAAATTATACTACAAAGATACTTTGATAAAGCTTGTGCAGTGCTGGCAAAACAACAGACTTGAGGATTGTATAAGCAACCTCAGCCACTTTATCTCTGATAAAAGGAACAAACAATTTCACTAGAGGAAAGAAATCCTCTTTAATGAATGGCCCTGGAAAAACTGGCTTTCCACCTGCTGAAGCCTAAAACTAGACCAATGTCTGTCACTGCCTACTAATGGCAAAGTGGATCAAAGGTCTAAATACTGAAAAGGAAACAATTTACCTGAAGAGAAAGTAAGTAGGAAATTTGAAGACATAGGGGTCGGCAGAGAAGAGACTTCACAAACAAAACTTGAATTGCGGAAGAAGTACTTCAACGAATCAGCAAATGGGAACTTATCTCATTAAAAACCTTTTACACATCAAAAGTAATCATTAAGGGGCTGGTGAGAAAGCTCAGTAGAATAAGTGCTTGCCTGGCAAGCATAAGGGTCTGAGTTCAAGCCCTAGTTCCGCCAAAAAAAAAAAAAGAAAAGAAAAAAAAAGAAAAGAAAAAAAAAAGAAAAAAAATAAACAGAGTGAAAAGACAATCCATAGATTGGGAAAAAAAAAAGTAACCAATTAGCCTTCCCATGTAAGACCTATACCCAGACACATAAAGAATTAAAAAACAATTAGAGCCCCCAAATGTGAAGATTCAATCAAAATATGGACATCTGAGATGAACACTTACTTTGGAGATGAAATACAAATGGCAAATAAATCTATGAATAAATGTTCAATGTCATTGGTCATTTGAGAGATGCAAATTAAAACAACAATGAGATTCCATGGCACCCCAGAAAGAATGGCTACCATCAAGAGATCAACCAATAACAAATGTTGGAAAGGCCGTGTGAAAAAGGAACCCTTTTCCATTGTTGGTGGGAGTGTAGACTGGTGCAACCACTTCAGAAATCAGTGTAGAGAATCCTCAGAAAAGTAGGACTAGAGGTCCCATTCAACACAGCTATTCCCCTTCTGAGTATTTTTCCCAAAAGAACTAAAAATATCATCCTAGGATTAGAGCAGCACAATTTGTCATTGATAAATCTTGGAAACAACCCAAATGTTCACCAACCAAAGAATGGATAAAAATGTGTGATTTTCTTTTTATACAATAGAGGGCTACTCAGCCACAAAAAAGCATAAACTTAAGATTTTTATTGGTAAATGAATGAAACTTGAGATCATACTTATTGGCGAAATAAATCAGATTCACATAAGTAAACACTGTAAGAAATTGAAAAAATAAATAAGGCCTAAAATGTATAGTAGATGCTGTGAAATGGGTATAAATTGTTAAAAATGAACTATAAAGGAGGAAAAAGAAAACAAAATGCAAGTTTATTATACTATTAATATTTCTTAGTTATAGAAAAGGAAGGTTTGTGCTAATATTCATTGGATAATTTTAATGTTTATATCTTGTACTCTACCTAGTTTAAAGATAAAGAATGCAGTGTATTCAATATTATTATTTTTCTATCATCTTGTTCTGAAATTTTATCTTTTTCCATAAAGTAAGAAAAAATTATGCCACAGTAAGAGAAAGCTTTTAAAAATTGAATTATGGGCTGGCCAAATAGCTCAGCAGATTAAACTGCCTGCTTAGGCAGACACAGGGGCCTGGAGTTCAATCCCTGGGCCCGTTGTGCCAGCCCTGCCTCCAGGGCATGACCAGCCTGTTATTGAGACTGGGCATGGTGGTGCATGCCTGTAATCTAAGCTGTTGGGAGGCTATAAATAAGAGAATCACTGAGTCTGATCAATGCAATAAGACCCTGTCCTAAAATACAAAAATTAAAAAAAAAAATTGGAATAGACAATTAAGTTGCTAAAATTATGTCTTCATTTAAGTATCAATGACACAAAGTTTTATAGCTTGTGTTTTTAAATACTTTCAGATCTGTGAACCAAGCTACTCTTGGTGCTTGAGTAGGTGCCGTATGCTGATTTGTAAATAAGCCAGGTTCTACATTCAGACCTAAGAGTAATATTTGATTCTGATAGATTGAAGGTGCACATCTTTGTAAATAAGGAAGCATTGGTAGAGTTTAACACTCTTCTAAAACTTAGATGTGCTTCTTAGTAGTGACTTACATAGCGTTCTTCCAGACATTTGTTTACGTATCATCCATTTTAGCAATATCAATTTATTGTCCAATTTGAAAAGAATCTTAACTTAAAAACTTAGAATATCAACTAGAAACTTAGAATTTAGCCTGAAACTCATGTATGAGGGAGGGTTGCCCTGATGCCTTTGAAGAGGTCTGCTTCTTGTCAGCCATGAATTAACCAGGTGATTCTGGGGATCTTAGCTGAGCTTCATCATTGGCAGAGGCTTTATCTGGCACAGACCTGGGTGACCACCTGTCCCTGGGTCTGGAACACCGGCAGGACAGTTCAGGTGTGTTCCTGTGGGGAGGGCCTCGACAGGGAGAGGCGGGCAGTCAGCTCGCAGGAGGGCACCAGTGAGTGCAGTGAAAAAGCCTATCTCTGTGACTACAAAAAGTTATTTCTAAAAATATTTAAGAAATGAAGAGGAGTATTTGGCTTATTAGGGCATTTATTATTTAGTAAATTAAATTTAAAAATCTCATCAGAAGGAGCAGCACCACATTTCTTTCTTTTAATGTGTGTGAATCATTTTTGTTAAACCTTTTGTTGCAAGTTAAATGTGCCATATTTAGAATGGCTGGAGCTAGAAAGGATCACTTTGCATTTTCTTGGCCGAGGAAGTCATAAAGGTTAACAAAATATATGTCACCTCTTGATAGGTGGGACTATAAAGGAACATTCAAAGGCTGAAGACACAGGAAATGGTGGAGTATAGATGTTACGGTCACTCTACTCTTCTAGGAAAGGCTAAAATTGGGATTTAGCCAATTGGGATCCAAGTTTTTCACCTTCTTCTCTTATTTGGGAGTGGGTTGCATCTACAGCCTTATTTATTTATGTGTATTTAATTTTAAGTATTGCTAAATTGCCAGTTTGGGCTCCACTTTGCAATCCTACTTTCTCAGCCTCCCAAAGTGCTAGGATCTTAAGTGGGTACTTCCTTGCCTGATTTCAGATGTTTTATGACTCCAGACCAGGTTTCTATGTATTGCATTCGTTGTTCTTCCTAGTTACACATATCATGAGTCTGAGCATTCATAAGGAAGAGCATTTGTGCCTTAGGGCATGCCTTGGTCCTTCAGTGTTGATCTGTAGAGTTGCAGTAAGTTCACAGCTCTGTATCTATTGACTGTTTAGTACTTTAGAAAGTCTTAGAGAAAGAGATTTGAAAAAAAAAAGACAGAACACATGGTATAAAATGTCTGCTACTTCCCAGATACTGTCATTATAGAGAATTTGTTGCAGGTATAGAAGATCTTTTTTTACATTGCTTTGCTAGTTTCTTTTGATCATATATCTCAGAATGATATGAAAATACCAGAATTGAATTACTATAATTATCAGGGAATCACTTCACACCCTATATCATACAAATATTAGCATTTCTTATTGGAAAGCAAGTTATAGGACAGCATAAAAAAAACTTTCAGAGTGTTTTTCTCCACATGGACAGTTTTAAAAGCATGCATTCCTTGCTGTCCTCATCTCTGTGGATCTGGAAATAAAGAGAAAGACAAAATTGTCAGCAAGTGTGGCAGCTTTGAGTTGCCCTGTTTGTTTGTCCCCAGATCTCTCTATGCCAGTTCCAAAGTGCCTGCTTGCCAAAATTAGTTTTGGAAAAAAAATAACATATTTCGTATATGACATATGTTTGAAATTAGCAGGAAATGCAGCCAAGATTTAGAAATTAACAAGGAAAAAGTTATTTCTAAAAATATTTAAGAGCTAAAGAGGAGTACTTGGCTTAAAACATTAGGGCATTTATTATTTAGTAAATTAAATTTAAAAATCTCATCAGAGGGAGTAACACCACATTTCTTTCTTTTAATGTGTGTAAATAATTTTTGTTAAACCTTTTGTTGCAAGTTAAATGTACCATGTTTAGAATAATCTGATGATCTGGTAAATTACATTTTCTTTATTAAGTCATGCCCTTCTGTTTTTTCTGTCTGTGGAAACTGATTTATTATTGATTCAGTACATGTAAGATAGACAGGCATGGTTGAATGGTCCCAGGCAAGACTCAGGTCTTCCCTTTCTAATACAGGACACTGCTTGGACCAGATTCCTTATGCGTCGTCTGCCATTTCTAGCTTAAATGTGGAATTGGCTTCTCATGCAACTCATCTCTTTTTTTATTTTATTTTTTTGTACAGGGTCTCACTATATAGATCCGACTCATAGTGATCCTCCTGTGTTCAGCCTCCCAAGAGGTGGTATTACAGGCATGTGCCACCATGCCCAGTCTCAGTTGCCATCTTAGCACATCCCGGAGGCAGTGCTGGTATGGTACACCAGGGATTGAACCTTGGTCCCTATGACTGCCTAAGTAGCTGCTTTGATCTGCTGAGCTATCTGGCCAGACCTTCATGTCATTTAATTTAGCTTAATAGGGAGCATTCACTAGGCTTCTCTATATGGCAGGGTAAGGAGGGCTATAGGAAGTTTGCAAACTGTTCTGTGACCAAGAAAGACTTAAAATCTAATTGAGAGCAGGACTTTTTAATGGAAGGCATTGCTCTTGGCAGGACCCCATGCATATGAATGCATGTTCTTTTAGAATTCTAGAACAGTAGATAGGAAGGTTAGGAATCTCTGAGTTTGTTTATTTCATGGTTCCTATCTGGGCTCATGGAAATGAAGACATATGTGTTTTCAGCTGAGCTCAAAATTACGCATTTTGAATAGGATTTGATAAGCTGGAAGACAGTCTGTTCTGTCCCTGCAGTGTTTTGGAATGTGTTTCTCTGCATCATCATGAGATGTTATCAGAGAGGTGTCAGTCTGGCCTGATTGCCTCTGCTTCTGAAATAAAGATGTTTGTTCTGGGAGGCTGCCTCTTATTTCTTCTTTGTGAATTTTAAACATCCTAAACTAGTGATATGAATTCCAGCGGCAACAAATCAGACTAATGACTAGAATATGTAGGTCCTACATGTCCGCTAGAGGAGAGGTGAGCTGGTCCAGTCATGAGCACATGTTATCACTGGGTAGCTTTTTTATAGTCAAAGAAATTCCAGCTGCAAAAAACTAACGATGAGCTGTCCTGGTGATGAAGAAGCAATACTAAACGTGATCCTCCCCTCACCAAAGCACACACCCTAGAAGTGAACCTTATAGATCATTTTTTGTTTTTCTTGTTGGCACCATCAGCAAGAAACAAGGAGTGAGATTTATAGACTAGATCAACTAGTGAATGATTATTTGACATTTATCAGAGTCCTTAACACTGAAATTGCTTTTAACTGTAAAACAGAGCTAATTAACAATGTCTTTCTAAATTTATCTGTGGATGAAATGAGAAAATACAAAATGGCAAATTGCCCTTAAACATAAAGTACTGTAGATATACAGTTGTTTTCATAATTCAAGTATAATTTAGATAAATTTGCATTGGCTCAAAGACCAATGACCACGCTTACCCAGCAGTTCTTTTAAAATAGCTATCAGTGAACCATGTGCCCATAAATTCACATTTGCAAGGGTATTCTGTTTCACAGGAAAATTAATACAATAATATGAGTGGCTAAAACCCAAATGCAAAGTGACAGATGACATGAGAAAATTATCAGTAATGATTTAGAGAATCAAGGGGTCACTTTTTGCTAAAAGCATTTGGAAAGGTTTGTGAGACAAGACTTTGTTAGGCAATTTATAGTGGGCCTCAAAGAACAAGGAAATTTCAACAGGTGAGGATGGCAAGAGGAAATAAGAGAATATTCTTGGCATGGGGTGGATAGAAATGGAGATAAGTATCAGAAGGTAGAACAGACAGGCTCTTAAAGTTCAAAAGAAAGAGAAAAATGGTTTACTGTGGCAGGGTAGTGGTTGGTATCTTGGGTCTCAGAAGCTTGTCTTAGGTGTGATGGTCCCTCCTGGGGTGTAAGGTGCCTGCCCTAGAGTGAATCAGCAGAAAAAGGGTTTTATAAAGGGACTGAGGAATGATTCTGTGAGCCACTTCCTCAGAGGAGCTCTGATCCTTGCAATCAAGCCGCTTCCTTAGAAGAGCTCTAGACTTTAGTCCGTGTGGAAGGAGGGGTGGCACTTATTCTGAGGAGCTCTGGTATTCAGTCTTCACAGTCAGTGTGGAAGGAAGAGAAGCTTTCTAGATGCTGCTGCTGCTGCTTCATCCTTTGCTCTTTGTTTTCTTCCATCATGAACTGCTGCCCTCTGCCATGTGCCAGTCTGCCTTGCAGCCAGCAGAATATGGACAGAAACCTCCACAAACTGTGAGCTACATAAACCTTTATTCCTGAATTTTGGGTGTCAGATAGTTTGTCCCAGCATTGAGTAAAAAGCAACAGTAACAGGCAGTATCCCTGACATCCCTCCTTTGTGAGGTATAGCACTGGAACTTAGGAGAGAAAAAAATAAAGTTATAAGAACAGAAGCAAATTGTGATAAAATGTGAAAAAAATGGGACCTAATACATGAGCAAGGAATGATAAAACATAGAATATAGCTCATTGAGACAGTGAGAAAACAAAGCTGGGTCTATTCCTTTGCCTGACAGGGAACAGGCACCTGTGAAAGTATTCATTGGAAGGAGGATGTGTTATTAATATGTTATAATCAAATAATTATGAGGATTAAAAGGAAAAGTAGGAATTCAGGCTAGAATACTTTTTTGGTTTGTGCATAGTTAATTACAATAATTCCTGTCATTTATTGGTCAGAAAAGGGTCTTTAGAAGGTTTTTTTTTTTTTTTTTTTTTTTTTTTTTTTTTTTTTTTTTTTTTTTTTTTTTTTTTTTTTTTTTTTTGCGGAACCGGGAATTGAACTCAGGCCCTTGTGCTTGCCAGGGAAGGGCTCATTCCACTGAGCCATCTCGCTGGCCCTAGAAGGTTTTTTTATCCCATGGTCTTTCAGTTTTTGGCCATTTATCAACTTCAGTTGATAAACTGGAAGCAGTTGTGAGGGAATAGAACATCTAATTCTAGTATTTCCTAGGCAAGAGTTAACATAAACAGAAAATTTCCTTTCATTTGAGGCAGTCAAAGATGAATGAATAACTTGGTATAGATAGAAATACGACTTTAGCTTCTCTCTTGCATCACGATGTATAATTTTGGTTCTAAGACATCTTGCAGATGATTTGTGCTAAATTCTGTGTTTTGAATTTTTTTTAAAAAGTGTTTATTGAAATATATTTATCCTATATAATTCATTAAAATTATAATTGTTTTATAATTATGTAGATTTTAGTATATTCATTGATATGTAAAACCACCACTAGTTAAGATTACAATATTTTCATCATTTGAAAACCTCTGTTCCCTTTGGCTATCTTATCTTACCATTCGCTGTAAATAGGTGGTGTTTAGTTATGTGAAGCAATCACTAATAAAGTTTTAAGTCTTTTTATCACATTACAAATTTTACTTCCTGTGGTTATCGTCTTGTCTCACCATCCCTTCCCCTAGTTCTAGGCAAATACTGATCTACTTTCTTGTGTATAGATTTTCATATAACTAGAACTATATCTGTTATATTTGTGAGCAGTTTCTTTCCCTTATGCTTTCAAGGTTCATCCATGTATTGGTTTTTACATAGCTGAATGGTATTGTGTTGTGTGGACATCCATTCATCAGCTGATGGAGTTTAGATCATGTCCATCTATTGGCAATTGTGAATAGCGTTGCTATCAAATACAGTTTCCTGTGTTAATACAACTTCTCAATTGTCTTGGATATATGCATGAGTATTCTAGGTCATCTGTTATAACTGTGCTGTTTGAATAACTGCAAGATTTATTTTCAAAATGACTGTACCATTTTATGTTCCTATTAGGGTATGAAATTTCTGATTCTCCACATTCCCAGGAATTGCTCTATATAATGACCTTGTTTGATATTAGATTTATTGTTTTATTATAGTAAATAGTTGTCACAGGAAGATTATATACACACACACACACATATATATATATATACATGAATATATATATATATTCCTACTGTTCCTTTTAATCCTCATAATTATTTGATTATAACATATTTATAACACATCCTCCTTCCAGTGACTACTTTCACAGGTGCATATATATATATAATCTCCACAATTATGTTAAATGTATATAAATCAATATTTTTTTGAGTTACATTTTAAAATTAGAAGATAATATACAGTTTGTTTTACAAAAAAGGTAAGTGTAGAACACAGTAATAGTGTCAAATATAAAGGTATAACTCTTGAATCTTAATACAGCATGTGAAAACTTTCTTAAAAGCTGTATTTTCTTAATCTAATTAAATCATTAACTAAGTCATCGAATATGGATGATTAAGTGCCATTTTGGTAGAAATTCATCTGGAAGGAACCTAACATTTTCCAGAGCAAATCCAAGCCATTTTCATCCAAGTTTTTGACATGGGATGCTGACCTTTCTGGTTTCAATTGCAAAATCGATTCGTATAGTCCTATAATAAATACATTTATTCTTCTTTGAAATCTTAATCATCATATCTTCTTTGAAATATGCATATGAAAATAAGTTTAATCTCATTAATCATAGTGGATCTTCAAGTCAAAACCACAAGGACATGACATTGCATAACTACAAAGTAATAGAGTCAAAAAATCAGAAAATAAGACAGATTCGCACTTGCTAACTTCTTCTCATTCTACCTCTGGCCACACTTCATTGAAAACCCTTGAGTTTGTCAACCTCTACACTCTCATAGAACAATGGTTTCTCAGTTGCCAGTTGTGAAAACATAGTGCTTAACGTCAGCTCTGGCAGAGCAATGGGTTGACCCAGTAGTGCTTTGGCAGCTCTATGCCAGTGTCACTACACTGTGTGGATGCACTCTAGTAGGTGTCCCCAAAGTTCTGGAGAAGTCGATCAACTAGCTAAACTTCTCCTTTCTTCTCAGTCAATAGATTTTGAGGTTTTCAGTTTTTGTGAAGAATACTTCTAGAGCAATACTACAAGATCCTCTGAGGGATTTGGTACAAAAGCTTTCCTCCTCCAAACATTTTGATTAAACTCAGGACTTTTGAACAAAGCTACATCCCCAGTCCCCTTTCAATGTTTCATTTTCAATAGGATCTCACTTAGTTGCTAAGAGAAGGCTCAAAATTCCGACTTGCCTGCCTGAGCCTTCCAGATTGCTGGGATTTGAGTATGTACCACCATTTCTGGCTTCAAGTAACTCTTAGAGAATCCATGAATTGCCCAAAAGGGATAAAAATCAAAATGTTTATTTTTTTTTCTTTAAATTATCCTTGTTTTGTTGGTGCATGTTAAGATCCATATTGAAGGTATCTATATCTACATTCATATCTATCAATCACATTTTATTTTTTTTCCATTTATTTTTATTTTATTAAAATACAAATGTCAATCAGACAGTTTCAAGACACCTTAACCATACAGAGTCACTTCCTACTTACACTACTATTTACCTTTCCTGCTTTTCCTCTTCTCCATCAGTGGATCTTGTTCTCATCTCCAAAAGGCCTACTTTGGTGTTTATCTTCTATCTCTTATAATGATTTTAGGGTCCAAGTATTTTTTGAGATCCATGGAAAGGAATTCTAAGATGAGAAGCACATCTTGGAAGCATATCTTGAAGGCTTACTACAGTAGAATGATGAAGGCTTTTACAAATGAAATGTCCCAAACTGCATAGTAGGAAGCATTTCTCTTCATTTTCTAGTCTGATTTTCTTCATGGTGACCACTTGCCCTATAATTTTGTATTTATCCTTATATACAGGTCTTCTAGAAGCTTCTCTAATTTTCTCCATTTTTTTCTACATTGTACAAAAGTTACTCAAAAGTGTTAGATCCTGGCTTATCATTTCGTGGTGGCCACAGTGTCAGCTACTAAGTCTGAATCTGTCATATTTTCTCATTTTTTGGTTCAACCATTTAGTGGGTGTGCAATGACATGTCATTGTGGTTTTGACTTACAGTTTTATCATTGATAATGGGATTACACCTCTTTTCATGTGCTTTTTAAATATTTTCCATAAAGGAAAGACCATTCAAATTCTGTTTCAAAATTGGACTTTTTATTATTGAGTTCTGTTGCTTCTTTAGCAGATTCCTTTTCATATATAATTTGCAAATACAATAGATTATTAGTTGCAGTTTTGTTTATTTAGTAAATCTCTGTGTAATTCCGAAATCGACATTTGTGCTTTTGTGGTCATTCAAGGACATGTGGCTATGCAGCCTGGCAGAATGTCTGAGTCATTTGGTATGGTCCCTGGGAAGGTAGAACAATTCCTCTCTCCACCTTCTTTCAGCCCTCCTACTATAGCATATGTCCACTTTTGTAGTTTATTTTTCATACTTGGCGTCTCATCCTGTTCATTTTGCTGTTTAATATAACTCCCAAATGCAAAGGTTCAGTGCTATCTAGTGTAGAGAATCACAACTTTATGGAGAAAATGTATGTGTTAGACCTAAGCTTAGTAGGGCGTGAGTTGTAAGTGCTATTGGCTATTAGTTCAGTGCAGGAATCACTAATATTTATTAAATTA
The DNA here is from genome assembly GCA_004027165.1 of Ctenomys sociabilis. Lineage (NCBI taxonomy): Eukaryota > Metazoa > Chordata > Mammalia > Rodentia > Ctenomyidae > Ctenomys > Ctenomys sociabilis. The sequence continues at coordinate 64,602 of PVKA01007570.1, read as the reverse complement.
AACGTTTTCAAACAAACACAAAACAAGGTTATACATTAATTGGTAATCAAAAATGTTTTTATCAGAGACTCATAGGAACCTAATTCTATATTTCTTTTAGGGACAATAATTTGGTACCTTCTAGGTCTGTGTTGCAGCAAATATATAAGACCCACCAACTGTGAATAATGGGAATCTACCATATTTTCTCTCATTCTGTGTATGGACCTTTTTCTTTCCAAATGACGTGGTATGAAGGACAATAGTTTTATATTTTGATGAGTTACTTGATACATTTTTCTTTTATTGCTTTTGTTTTTATTATCATTATAAAAATCCTTTGCCAAATCTGTGGTTGTGAAGTCCTTCTTTTTTTTTTTTTTTTGGCAGAAGCAGGAATTGACCTCAGGCCCTCACACTTGCAAGGCAAGCGCTTATTCTACTGAGCTATCTCCCCGGCCCCTCATAGTTTTGAAGTTTTAACATTATGAGTTTTGTCTAAAATTTTTATACTGTTAGTACTTATTATTAGATTTTTTAAAAAATCTATTTTGAATTAATCTTTTTCAATAAGGCACAATATAAGGACTCAACTGCATTTTTTAATTTGTATGTGGCTAGCCAGTTTTCTTAGTATTACCTGTTGAAAAGAATATTCTTTCTTCAATGAATAGCCATTGTTGTTGAAAAATTAGTTGATCATAAATATAAGGATTCACCACTCTCAAATCTATCCATTGATTTTATGTTCTATGCAAGTGGCAGACTGTTATGATTATGGTTATTTTGTAGCATATTTTAAAATGAAGAAGTGAACATTTTTCTACTTTATTTTTCTTTTTAAAAGTGGCTTGGCTATCTTGGCCCTCATGAAATTTTTAAATGAGATGATCAATTTCTATAAAGAAATGTGGTAGGATTCTTGTGGGAATTTCATTGAATCTGTAGATATTTGATGAATAATACCATTTCAGCAATGAGAAGTTTTTAAGTCTGTGAATATGGTGGTTTCTCTAAATTATATATTATTTAATTTCTTTCATCTATGTTATGTATGTTTTCTGGATATAATTTTGCCTTCAATATCTTAGATGCATTTGTAAGTATTTTATTCTTTCTATGCTATTGTCAATGGAATTTAAACGTGTCTCATAGTGCTAATGGCAGTCTATTCATTCTTCATCATTCACAGGCTCTTTAACATGCTCTGTTGTTTTATGTATCTGAAACCTTGCAAATGCAGTTTCTTCTGCCTAGAAAGTCTTCCCATTCAAGACTGATGAAGGGGCCGGGGAGATGGCTCAGTGGAATAAGCACTTCCCTGGCAAGCACAAGGGCCCATATTCAATCCCTAGTTCCGCAAAAAAAAAAAAAAAAAAAAAAAAAAAAAAAAGATTTTCTTACACAGTTGGTGCTAATAAAAAATCAGTACAAACATTATGGAAAATAATATAAGTCTTGCAAAATATAAAAATAAAACAACAATGTTATGATCCAGCAATCCCATTTTGTGCATATGTACAGAACTATCTTGAAGAGATAGTAATTTTTCCACATTTTTTTGTAGTATTATTTACAATAGTTAAATAAATCTAAGTGCCAACTGATGAGTGAATAGGTAAGTAAGATGTTCAACCCTCTGTGAAACACTATTCAGTCTTAAAGACAGGGAAATAGTGTCATTTGTGACAACATAGATGAGCTTAAAGGACATAATGTCCAGTTAAATAAGCCAAACACAGGAAGAAAAACAATGCATAATTTAAGGTATGTATGTAATCTAAAAAAAGTTGAATTCAAAGAAACTTGTTGTAGAATGGTGGTTACCAGTTGCTGAGGGGTGGAGGAGGACATATTGTTTAGAGGGTGAATTTTTATTTTTTATGTACTATGAGTACATTCAGGAGATCTGATACACAGTGTGTTGACAACAGTTGTGGATATAGAGTAAGTAGCTCACTGTGGTAATTATTTCACAATATATGCACATCAAAATATCTCATCATATACACTAAATATACATAATTTTTGTTTGCCAATTATATTTCAGTAAATATGCAAACTCCTCAGTTTTCCTCTACAAAGTATTCTGTATTCCTTTTCACTAAAAGGAATGCAAGAAGAAAGCAAGAAAGCAGAAAGGAATCATGACCTGGTCAGCTTTCTTCATTAAAGAGGAGGGTAACCTAATACCTAATCACTTGAGGGTAGCCTAGCTCAGCGTTTAAGAGTCTTGAGTATTTTAACTGGACATATGTGGGTATAAATTACAGTTCTGCCATCATCTTTGACATCACCTCTGATTTGGGACAAATGACCTAATTTCTTTTTCCTTTTTCTTTTTTATAATAGTACACGGTCTATAGGGTCTACAGGGTCTCACTATGCAGATCAGACTCATAGGGTTCTGCTTGTTTTCAGCCTCCCAAAATCTGTGATTACAGGTGTGCTCCGCCACATCCAGTCTTAATTGCTATTTCAGTACACCCAGGGCCAGCACAGCACGACAGCTATCAAACCATGGCCACTGCGTATGCCTAAGAAGGTGCTTTCATCCACTGAGCTATTTGGCCTGCCCCTCAAATTACCTAATTTCTCTAACCCTCTTTTTTCTTTCTCTTGAGTGAGAATAAAGTGTGTAAATTTTTGCATTAATTTACTTACTTCACAGGCTTGGTAAGGATACTATTTGTGTTACATGGGTATTGCTCCCAGGCTAGTGCTGTTCTTTATTGTTTCTAATTTGTCTGGTTTAAAACTCTGCTACATGAGCTGATCTGTGGCTTCTCCTGGACTGTGCCTGGTATATATTTGTTGCTAGAAAAGCTGTAGTGGTGGTGGCAGTTGTCGGGGGAGCTGCGGGAGCTGGAACTCAGTCCTGAAGGAGACATCAGAGGGCTTTTTTTCCAGTGAAAGTATCAGAATAAAATTAAATGACTGGATTATAAGTCAGATGTCAAGCATTTCTGTCCATTCTCTTGGAGTTGCCTTGTTGGAAGGCACTGCCCTTTTGTTAAATGCACTTTTATGTTACAATTATCTGATTTCTTTTATAGTCAGCTGTACTGAGAATTCAAATGGCTGTTACTAGTCAATAAAATCTGCAGACCATAAGTGCTTTGAGATCTGATTCACTTTTTGTGAATATCTTAGTACCTAGTGTTACCGTGAAAACAATGAGACTAAAATGTGTGGTGATTTAAGAACCCTAGAGATAAAATTCATAGAATATTAAAGAGCACATAATTAGAGAGAGCATAGGGATTTGGAAAGTGTACCTTTTAAAATAAAGAAAGTAAATTTTCTTTCTTAATTGTATTTATTTCTATTTTGTTTGTTTGTTTGTTTGCAGTACCAGGGATTGAACTCAGGATTCTGCACTTGCCAGGCAAGTACTTATTCTACTCTCTGGAGAGCTATCTCTCCAGCCCCCCATAATTTTAATAATTACTTCATTTTTCAATAAACCTAAGATGTCAGAGGATGTTCTAGATCTTTATTCAAATGACCAAATTGCTAGAAAAACTAAAACTGATTATATCGATTTAGGAAAAGTATTTGATTTATCCTGACCTGTCATAATTTATACCAAGAACTACCAAAAATAACTTTGCCTATTCCTTGAACCACAAACCATAAGAATGTGCCAAAATGGATTTTATGTTACAGAAAATGTACTATGGAAATAACCTAAAACTAAATAGCTCAGCAAGGGTTTGATGCCCAAGCCTGCCATGCTTGCCCCACCCCCAGGGCGTGCTGAGACAGCAATTGAGATGGGGCATGATGGCGCATGTCTGTAATCCCAGCTGTTTGGAAGCTGTAAACAGGCAGATCGCTAGGAGTCTGATCTAGTAGTGAGACCCTGAACACCCTGTAGACCTTTCCCTAAAATGTGAAAAAAAGAAATAATCTAAAACTACTTTCTTCTTGGAATCAAATTTCAAAATATTGTTTTAAATATATTCATGAGTTTAGTAAATAAATTTAGATCGACATTTGTATATAATAGTTTTTACACTAGTGTCATACCTCTGTAATTGGCTACAGATCTGTGGGCTCACGTGATAGACTATATTTATGCATACCAGTTGAGACTATGCTTTCTTAGAGTTTGGTGTCACTGGAAACATGAATCTTTCCAGTGCCTTTTGTATCTGTGAGACACACTCCCTTCCCTAATACTCAACTCTTATGCACATATTTTCTAGTTTAAGTCCTCTCTAGAAGTTCTGATTCACTTGGACAACATTTTCTGCACTATGTTATTCTTGTCCAGAGACTAATTTTATTCTCTGGATAAAAGGATGAGTTTAGTCACTTTTGAGCATAAAGATTTGCTTACCTAATACCTTTTTCCAGTGAGAACTACATTGTTCATTTTTTTCTTATAGTAATTCTTGCACCCTAGAACAACTCTGGAGTTTCTTTCTCCCCTCCCTTCCCCTGCTTGCTCTCTTTTCTTTCTTTCTTTCTTTCTTTCTTTCTTTCTTTCTTTCTTTCTTTCTTTCTTTCTTTCTTTCTTTCTTTCTTTCTTTCTTTCTTTTTTCTTTCTTTCTTTCTTTCTTTCTTTCTTTCTTTCTTTCTTCTTTTTTTCTTTCTTTCTTTCTTTCTTTTTGGGACAGAGTGTCTCTATATAGTTCAGGCTGGCCTTGAACTCACTTTGTAGTACAGGCTGGTTTCCAACTTGCAATGATCCTCCTGCCCAAGCCTTCTGAATACTAGGATTACAGGCATACACCACTATGCCCAGCTTCAACTCTGTGGAGTTTCTATGACATAAAATTCATTTGTTCATTTTTTATGCATATATGCACTTATCCATTCATATAGTTTTTCCATAAAAATAATTTTTGCCTCATACTCTGAGCTAGCATCTGCAGGGTTCTTGGATACCTCGATAATGAAAAAGAATGCCTGCTTTGCTTACTTCTAGGGCCATGTCTCCTCACAGTTATGAAGTTAGAAATCTCATTTGTTTTGTTCAACCTCACATGCACTGTAACAATATAGCCACTTAATAAGTAATTTCTTGATGGAATGTTTGGAGGGCTTTGTTTTTTCTGGAGGGATTTTGGATAATTATTTAACTTTATTTATTTTAAAGAACTGAAAAAGGAACCCAATTATTCTATAATGTATTAAGCAGGGCAATTGGATCCTAAAATCAAAATAACTCCATACTCATTTGTTAAACCTTACAGCTATTAGAGCTGGGATTGTCTTAGTATTACCAACTGATAGTATCTCTTCCTTCTCTCTCTCTCTCTCTTTTTTTTTTTTTTTTTAGTGGAACCGGGATTGAGCTCAGGGAAGCACTTATTCCACTGAGCCATCTCCCCGGCTCCCTCTCTTCCTTTTTAATGAGGCCAGAAAAATTGAGAGAATCATCCAAGATTCCAGTTATCAAAACAGATCTCGGACTAAAATCTGAGTTTTAACATGTGTACTTTTGATCATCATCCTATACCATGACTCTGTATGGAGATTGCCTTTAAGCTGTGATTTGTATTTTACACATAAAGCTTTGGACACGAAGATGAAATTATGTCACCCTAGATAAAGATCTTAACCCGTGAGAGGGATCTGTAAATAAATCAGTCTAGTCAAAGAAGACAGATGTTAGTTGGCATCACATTTCAGGAATAAAATAACTTGAGTTGGCTGAATCATAAAGCTTATCCTGTGCATTGCATAAAAATGTTGCACAAGCTGTGTTGGGGCTTTAACTTGTGTGGCAACCAACCCTCAAGAGTGAGTCACACCTCCTCCTACTCTGCAACTGTCAGTGCCGGCTGCTGGCAAAAGGTTGGAAACACTGCAGTCACGTGAGCTGGCTTGCTGGGAGAGAAGAGGCCATGATCCTGGAGAAGGCAGTGTCAGAAGAAATAGGAACAAAATGAGGGCACAATGGCACACCAGATAAGGGATTTGACCACTGCATATAGAATCTAAGGAAGAATGAGACCTAAATTAAATATTTTCTAAGATCTGCTTGCTTCCCTGTCTACAAAGGGGAAGTACAGGTACAATTTTGAAGATACTGAGATAGGAGGTTTCAGAGTAGGTTTGTGTTATAAGGGTCAATAGATGAGGCCAAGAACATAGAATGGTAATGGGGCAGGCAAATTTAGTTCTAGACAGAAAGCTGCAAAACATGGAAGAGTTCATTCTTGGGAGCTGTGGTTCAGAGTCAGCTTTCCATATGTGGCACCTTGGGGGAGTGCTGGTCTTTCTCTGCTGGCTAGAGGGAGTGCGCTTATTCCACTTCTGCTGCTTATGGGGCATATTGTTGAGCTGTGGTCATTGAGCTTCTCATTGGTATAAGAATAGGGCTTGGACAGGAGGATTTCTACCGAAGAGCTGAGATAGGACTAGAGTATTATGAGAACTGATTATAGTTCAAATAATCTTGAAACATTTCAGAGTAAGACTTCTGTGACTAGTAATTTATAAGATCACAAGAGTGTGAATCTTGGCCAAAGTTAGGGCTTAACAGCTTTTTTATTTGTACATGTTTGTGGTACATAATATTCACAGTTATTGTGGGTAATTTGCACATATATGTAACACACTTTAATTCTTATTTTGTCTTCCTCTTCTCTCCTCCCTCCCTCTTCTTTCCAACTTGTGCTCCCCTTCCCTTTTTTTTTTTGTGTATTTTAATGGAAGGGTCTACAGGGTGTTTAGGGTCTCACTACCAGATCAGACTTGTAGTGATTCACCTATTTATAGCCTCCCAAGAGCTGGGATTACAGGTGTGTGCCACCATGCCCAGTCTCAATTGTCATCTCAGAGTGCCCCGGGGTGGGGGTGGCACAGCAGACCTGGGGATTCAACCCTTCCCATTTGTAGATGTTATATTTTCATTTTATTCTTCATTTCTATCTTTTAAAATCTTTAGAGGCTGGGGAGATGGCTCAGTAGAATAAGCACTTCCCTGGCAAGAGCAAGGCCTGAGTTCAATACTGGTTCTGCAAAAAAAAATTTTTTTAAAGTAAAATGAAATAAAAAATAAATAACCAATAATAATAATAATTGAAAAACCTTCCTAAACCTTCCGTCTGTCTTACCCTCCTCCATTTCTCATTTCCTTTCTCATTTGAAAAGGAAATACTTCCTGTTACATGGTTTTTATTTTGCTTTTTACTTATATTTTGGTGTGTCCATTTTTGAAAGAGTTAAAGAAAAAAAGGAATATAAAAGAAAGCTGTGTACAAAGATATTCGTATCTTATTATGGACACAAATAGAAATGCCAGGTTCACTGCAGTGCATTATGCTAGGTGGGAGTACTGGGGAGAATATCCAAAAGACAGACGCTGTTATATGTGGAGTAAGTTGAATTCTGACGGGGGAGGGAGCTTTGATTTCTGAATGCAAGTGATATGATAGTACATTATATGCTAAGAAATCAAATGATGAAACTGGATGGGTAATGTGATAGTCCAGTTCACCATTTTATATAAACTTAGTGTTTATAATTGCTTTCGTATACTTTCTCTGCTTTTTCTTGCTCAAAATACGTGAATAAGCATTGGTTTATTCTTCTATTATGGGGGAGGAGATTGAGGGAGGACAGTGAAGCTGGGACTAAGCTGAACCTGCTGGCTTCTCGCTTCCGAGCTACATGGTCTCATTGCAGCGAAGCATGTGTGTCGTTCTGGCAATCTTATCTAGGGCTCTAACTCTCTTCTTTACCAGTATGCCCACTGTACCTAGTCTGATGCTTGGGACAGGGCAAGCACTCAGGAATAGGGTTCCTAGGAAGGATGGATGAAAAAATACAAGAAATAGAAGTGTTGAATACAAGAAATAGCAGTGGTGATGTGAATTTTATAATGACATAAGATCTTTGTACTGTTAAAGAGAGTGTTTTTTTAATGTATCAATAGTATTGACTACCTGACCTTCTCCTAATCCAGAATTCAACTAGTATCTACTAAAATTTTGAATTAATTACATCATATTAAACATCATGGATCAATCTCACTCATCTTATATTAAAGAATAGAGCTCTTACCAATTTTCTCAGCACTTTCTTATTGCTGGGACAAATTATCTGACAATCACAGGCTGAGGATAGATTTATTATTTTTTAAAATTCTTTTATTTATTTGGTGTAGCTTGGACTCATAGTGATCCTCCTGTCTCAGCTTCCCCAGTACTGGGACTACAGATGTGTACCTCAACATCTGGTTTTGTTGGCTGGCACAGTGTGCCTGGTGTTCTGCAGCCTGCATAGCATGCAGTGCTGGAGATTGAACCCAGGTCCTTGTGCTTGCCAGACAGGTGCTTAGACCACTGAGCTACCTCCCCAGCCTAGAAGATCAAATTTAATAGCTACCAAGATTGGATTTTGTTAGCTATTTAAATGAGAAGTTGCTTCTGTCATCTGTATCTTATTGGCCATTATAACACAATGCGAAAGGAAATTGTGTTTTAAGTTTCTTTCCTTTCTCAGTATAAAAAATATTTCCAGTACCTTTAATATTTTCCGACTTAGCTTAAATTTAGCTGATGTAGCCTCAAAGTGAGGATTATCACTTTTCTTTTGGCCACAGAAGTCTAATTATGATGGAATGCTATTTTATTTCACATATGTTGTTTAATAGAAATGTTAAATATAATATTCTTCTACAGTTTGTAGTAAATACCAACCTTTCTGATGCTAGATATGTTATAATTAGTCTAATGATATCAGTCTAAACCAATTGCTTCTGTGCCCTTTACTATATCTTTGAAAAATGATATCACATTTGATTGTAATATTAAAAATGTCTTAACAGCAAATAGTCATCAGATACACTACAAAACACTTATATTTGTAAGCTGAAACTTCAAGAATGGCATTAGCAGTGTTCAAAAGTCATTTATAGGAGACATATATAAGAGATTGCAAGCAAAATTTATCCAGGAAACAAATGCAAGGTTGGTCATAGGCTCAGCAGCATTCTTGAACTCAGGTAGCCACATGATTTTGAACTTCTAGAATCTCCTTAGTTAGACTTACCTTTTTACATGAGCCCATTAATCAAGACCGGTTCTAACACAATGGTTGCCACACAGCTCTTGCTATGCACTGTGTCGCTGACTCAGAGCGTACTTCAAGCACTAGGATTCCAGCATTTCATCACTTCATCTGTCGTTCTGGCAATATTTGAGGCCTCTTTTATCCTTCAGGTTCTTTTCATCATATAAACTCTTAATATATACGAGAGTGCATGTGTCTCTCTTAGACTCTCATTACCATCTTGCTTGCACTGCTTGTTTTGCATGCAGCCCACAGTAAATCCAGCGTTGATGGTCTAAGTAAGTTATGGAAAAGCCAGACGTGGTCAGACAGATTCATAAAATGCAGTCAGATTGGACATTGCTGTGTATATTTCTTTCTCCTTCCTCTACACCCACGTACAAGGCAGAGTATTTGCATGTATATACACTATAAAGGAGAAGTCTTAGCCACACATAAATAAGTAGATAAAGTCTAAGAGTCACATAGCACTTCACCAACATTGAGTTTCAACTCATGAATCAGCTGTAGTGAACTATAAATAAATGCCCATGGGCTCATTACTGTGCTGGTTATGGGCCTTTTGCAGTGATTGGTTCTTAATCTAAAAATAGGGGCCAGTTCATTGTTTCAGATAGCTCATGTCAAGGGAGTAAATATCCATAATCAGCTAACCCCTTTTATTTTCTTGAATCAGGACTAATTGTTAATGCATACTGGTTAATAAAAGTGGCTGACTATAGGATTGCTAGTTTGTAAATTTATCTTAGATACCAGAAACAAAACAAAACAAAACAAAAAAAAAAAAAACACACGCTATGACCGCCTTGTATTGATGGCTTTTCTATTCCTATGTTCTTGTTTATTAATTTACTGACATGACTCATGCTAAAAAGGAATTAATGTCAGCTTGTTAGCTGGTTGGTGTGTTTTCTGAACACCTATGCCATTTTTCATAATTTTTTTTCTGGAACTAGGGACTGAACCTAGGGCCTTGCACATACTGGGCAAATGCTGTAACATTGAGCTAAATCTTGGCCCTATTATTTACGTTTCTTTCCTTCTCTTTTCTTGTGCAGTGCATTTATCAGAAATGTTTTGCTTGTGACAGACATTCTAGAGGAACTGATGTTAAGCAAAAGGGAACTGATTGATTGACTAGCTTTCTTAATGTGATTGCTCTCCCACCAAGAGCAGTGCTTTGGAGAGCAGATGCATACCCTGCATTTCTTATGAAGGAGAATTTTCTTACTCTTTTTGCAATTTCCCCTTTGTGGACCCTTTGAGGTCTTCTCATGGGTTCTTCTCGGTGTTTGTGTCAGAAAACTCTGTATCTGAGTCTTTCAAACTTTCACACAGAAGAAACAGTTGTCAGTGGGAGAAAGATTTTCTTTGCTTCTTTCTACTGGAAGAAACAGATCTTTCTATGTCATATCAAAGGTCATGTGGGGTTTGATTAAGCTAATTGTGTAAGGGCAAAAATGCTATATTCCTCATTCACTTTATAAAAATGACATAACCAAAATTTTAAAGGATATGCACAATATTTTGTTATTATATTTGATTTTTGTTTTTCAGAATTGTGTTTCTTATGGCTTCTAGAACAATTATAAAACTTCCTTATATAGATGCATATTTATTTTAATATATTAAAGAAGAAAGTTTGCTTGTGGATACACATTTATATTCTTTTATTCTCTTATTGCACTCATTTTTACTCTATTACCCACTTTTCCTCTCATAACATTTTTGGGTTCTGTCACAATATTTTTGGTTTCTGGTGACAGCTTGACAGATGGGAAATAATACCACATGCTTTTCTCCCCAAGGTTCAGCCTCCTTCTTCAACAAAAAGGAAGGCTTTTGACTCTTTTATAAAGCTGTTGGTTTGAGATGTCCCTGAGGCTGGGGAGATGGCTCAGTGGAATAAGAGCTTCTCTGGCAAGCACAAGGGCCTGAGTTCAATCCCTGGTTCTTTCTGTTCTGGAGAGCTAGATACAGAAAGGGTTCATATTTGCCCTCAGACTACAACTGCATCAGCTTGGAACTTCTGATGTTCTTAAGCAAGATCTGCTTAATTCCTAGTCTCTTTGTAGCTGGGTTTTTACATTAACCTAAGTAGGAATTTTCATACAGTTAAAGGGTGGAGAATGAATGCAGGAGATGATTGGGCCAATTTGAATGGGATTTCCCTTTTTCTTTTGGCTCCCGAAGACTGAGGAAGAATATGATGCCTAAAATGGGAGTCCAGAATTCCTTTTCTCCAGTGGCTCTGTGAGACACTCAGGCACACTCTTACTACTCAGTTCTTTCATGGTAAAAGGTTTCAGAGTTGGGGAAGCAGCATAGCCTCCCATTTCTGGAAAAAAAAAAAAAAAAAAAAAAAAGAATACACCACATGGCCATTTGAGTGTACTGAGCTTCTGGGGAGAATTAGCATCATTTTGTTCCCAAGCTTTTGCTAGCAGCTTTGGGAGCAACAGGAGGTAGCATCTTTCTGCTGACATCGACATCTTCCTGATGAGTCTGCTGCACTGAATTCTGTAAAATGTTACTCGATTATTTTTCCAGGAACAGACCTCAGTTAAAGGGGTTTGGATGAGAAGGACTTGATGGAACCCAGTCCATAATAGGGAGGATTATTCATGAGCTTCTACAAGATTCTCTCCAAGAACTCCTGGGGCTTACAAAGACTGAGATCCCCTGTGAACAATCTGAGCCAACAATGAAGCAAGAGTTATTACCTTTAAACTGGCTGCAGTTAGACTTGATGAGGCCTGGCTGAACCATTTTCTCATGCCAAGATTTGATTTCTTGACCCCTTTAAGTAGCTATTGTAACAAATGATGCAAATATCTTGAGGTTAAAAACAAAATTAATTCAGAGTTACTACTGTGACATTGCTTTACAGATACATTTTGCCAAAAGGGAATATACATCCTGAATATATACATAAATATATATTACACACTTTGTTAAAGCACATCAGAAAGGAGTGGGGATGTATGTATGTGAGAGTGAGAGAGAGTGCTAGAGAGCAGGGAGGGAGGGAAGGATGGAGGGAGATACACACACACACACACACACAGAGAGAGAGAGAGAGAGAGAGAGAGAGAGAGAGAGAGAGAGAGAGAGAGAGACTTGATTTAAAATATAGTTGATCATAGAATGATGTTAATGCAGGTGATTTTGATGTACTTTCAAAATACTAATGTTTAATAGACTTGTGGTATAGTGAACTTGTGATTTTTCCCTGAGGGTGATAAGCTGTGTGCATTTTACAATGCAAAGGGCTGTATAATTCCTGGAAGTGTTGGTGAAGTAAACCACATGCCTAAACTTGTCATGTGAGGAAGAAATTTGTTTTCCCATTGAGTTGAGTTAAGGTCTCCAATGCTGGCCTCAGTTATTTCCTTTTCTGAGTGAGAATTATTAATAAAAGTTGATGACATCTATATACTCTATAACTTCATTTTCTCTATCCAATTTGGAATACTTAATTTAACTTCCTGGAGGCACTTGGTTTGCTTTTATAAGCAAATCTGTACTCACCTGTCTCACAGCAGCTCTCTCCACACATTCTGGGCTGTTTAGTCACACTATTAACTGAGACCCTGCAGAGGACAATGATACAGTCTCAGCAATGCCGTCCTCATTATTTACTAGTTAAGCTTTATGAAAGTGATGTAGTTTTTCCTGTGGTTACCTGGAGTTTGAGTTTGGACACACGGAAGTAGATTTTATTCCATTGGTTGTGAGTATATTTATGTGATTCTCTTGTTAAATATCCCAGGGATTTATATAAACAGAACCAGGACAAAGCTTTCCTTTCTTGAAGATATCCTCTAGGAATAGTAATATTTATGTGTTAGCTTATTCTCCTCTCTTCTTTGGTAGCATGCAGACAGCCATGAGAACTGTGGGTGTTTTAGAAGGCTCAGATGTCATTCTTCTCAAGTCATCAGAGCCACCTCCTGCAGAACTTTGGCTCCTTTGCTTACCTTTGAATTTTCCATTGACATTTCATTTAACTATAACTAGGTCAAACAAAACTGACTGGGTCTAGACAGGACTTCAGTTTTCCCTCCCTTGGCATGCCTACTTGAAAAGTTTCATTGAAGGTTATTTCAAGGCCTTTTCCTGTCTCTGTAAGCACAGGAGCATATGTGTCTTTTACAAGATGTAAAAATAAATAGGAAGGAAAAAAAATACATCTAGTGAAGTTTGGAAGTCATTCAAGCCCAGAGATCTTGACACAAGAAACCAAAACTTCTTTCCTAAGTTGAGATTTTTGCTATTGATAAAATGTGGCTTCCTGCTTATAAAGCCAACACAGTGTTTGAAAATCAGCTGTTTTAGGTGATACAAGTTGAAAGGATTAAAAAATGTACTCATATATAAAATCTTATTTATATTTTGGACTGGAATATTGTAATATCCCTTGGTGAAATATACTTGAATAATCTGTTCCTGGTGAAGCATTTCTTTAGCAGACCTTCATGGATATTAAAATATTAACATTTTATTTATGCATCTATATTACTTAAAAATATAATAGATGCTCTTATTTTGCTCAGATACATTATTTAATGTGTCAATTACAATTCTGAGAACAACTTATACTTACTCATTACAAATACAGATTTTGCAAGGGATAAGCAGATTCTAAGTCTGCCTCATAGTAGATATAAGGAAATAAAGTAAGACATGTTTAACATTGTATGTAACAATCCTAGGTTTAATATGAAAAATAAAGGTGAAAAATATATGTTTCAAATTGTATATGATTGACAATATTCACAAATTAACAAGTTTAGATTTCTTGTCATAGTTTTATATTTGTAGGCTGGAGCAATTATGAGAAAAGCACATTTAGCCAACTTGTGGGAAAAGCATGCCTGGGCATTTTAGCTGAAGCGGATGACCTCCTAAGGGACACGGAGAGAACTTCTGGGATGTTGTGTGAGTCAATGCAGCAGGATCATCAGGGTGCATAAAGTCAAAAGTGCATTAAACATCAGGAGTGCACATGCCTTTGCACAGTTTCGTACCATTTCAGAGGTCAGAGGGAACTGCTGCGCGCTCGGCAGGAGGTGAGGTCAAGAGCAGCCAAGACCACAGAGCTGTGGGCAGGAGGGATGATGGGGGCTTTTGAAGTCTTATAGGGAAGACAGTCTGCCTCTTGTCTTTACCTTATGGCATCCTGTCCCATTCTTACTTTTTCTTGAATCTATCTTTTAAAAACTAATAAATAGTTTCATCAATTAAATGTTATCTATATTCCACTTATAGAAAAACAAGTAATAAAGATGATACTGAGGACAGTTTCAAAAGCATTAGGATATGGTCTTAGGTCAATATACATATATGTGTGCATATATATATTATATATATTTTTGAGATATAATTCATCTGTCATAAAAGTAGCTCATTTAAAATGTATAATCTAACATTTTTGGTATATTAACAGGGGTGGGCTGCACTGCCATAATTTTTTTTTTCTTTTGATAGTACTAGGGATTGAACTCAGGACCTTGCACTTGCCAGATAAGCACCGATTCCACTGAGTTATCTCCCCAGTCCAATAATATATATTGGAATATTTTAATTTTCTATAAAAATTTTTATATTCATTAGCAGTTACTTTGCATTCCCACACCTCAACCCCCACCCCAACATTAAACCCTCATTAATCTGTTCTCTGTTTCTATGAATCAGGACTTTTCACACAAATGGAGCCACATAATTTGTGTGACCTTTTGTGATAGCTGGCTTCTTTCATTTAGCGTAGCATTTTTAAAATTCATCTTTTTTGTAGTGTTGTTAGTACCTCATCCTTTTTATTGCCATATTCCCTTCAGTGACATATATTCTCCCCCCTTATCAGCGGTGTCACTTACCAAGCTTCAGTTGCCTGTGGCCATCTGTACTGCAAAGATATTATATAGAACATTCTAAGAATGAACGCTTTGTAGTTCTGTGCTGCTCTGAACAGCATGATGAAGTCTCATGTTGGTCTGCTGCGTCCCCTCTCATCCTTCCTGAAGTGTGAATCCCCACCCTGTATCCTCCACTCGTCGGGGTTGCTTGGCAGCCATCCTGCTTACCAGGTTGATTTGTGGCTTCAGCGTGGTTCTTGCAGTTACCCTTATTCTATTTAGTAATAATGGCCCCCAGACACAAACCTAATAATGCCAGTGACTAAGATATGTCACTGAGGATCAATAAAATGCTTTGTTTAAGTGAAAAGGTGAAAGATTTTGACATAAAGAAAAGAAAAAAAAATATATGGTAAGATCAGTGACAATGCTTATATCATTCAGCTTGCTTTACTGGACTGCATGTACACCATAACTTCTCATATCACAAGAAGGATGTGGATAGTACAGTAAGCTAATCTTCTTTTTAAGACAGGGTCTGTAGTCCAGACTGACCTTACACTCATTATGCAGCCTAGGCTGGCCTTAAAGATATAACAATCTTCATGCCTCAGCTCTTTGAGTGCTGGGATTATAGTCATCTGTCACCATGCCCAGCCACAATCAGATATTCTGAGAGACAGTCTTCCTTCACATAATTTTTATGAAAATACTGTATTAATTTATTTTGTTTCATTATTGTTGTTAGTGTCTTATTGTGCCTAGTTTGCAAATTGAACCTTACTATAGTTATGTATATTTAGGGAAATATAATGTTACAGTTTTCCCTGGGTATATCTATAAGGGATTATTTTATTTTAGAGAAAAAAAAGTTAAAATGATGATACATAATTTCAGTGCAGGATAGTAGGGTAACAAAGGTAAGTACATTGCATATTGTTATTTTCAAAGGAGGTGGTCAAATTATAAGATACAGGCATAAAATATTGATCAAACAATATGAACACAAACCTTTCTTTCCAATGACTTCATAGAGATTATCAATATAACTATCTCAACTCATATGTATGTGTATATATATATATATATATATATATATACATGCATATATATATGTATATATGATTTGTTTTAAATCTTCTCAAAGATAGGAAATTTGATTTTTTAAATAATTTTATTGAGAAACAAATGGCAATGAGACAGTTTCAAAACCCATTAGTAAGATGGTTTCAATAATTACTCCATTGCATATTGTTGTCTTAGTGGTTATTCACTGTACAAGATGCAGACATGATATCCTCTCCACAAACACTATAATCTTTCTACTCATCAAATTAAGAGAAAGTGGTTGTATATCTATCCTATTCTGAATATAAAGATATTAAATGGTCATTCATTTGTACCCCTTTTTATTTAGTTTTGTCAGAGAAGGGTATTCCATTGTCATTTAAATATTGTAGGTACATGAATTCAACAAAATATTACAATATAGTCCAGTAGTCCATAACAGTAGTGGGTTTTCCATAGGACTGCCAATATCAGAAGCTGTTGACTTGAGCCTTTTTGACTTCTACTTCAGTCGATAAAAGCTATCTATGACAACCCAATGGCTAACATAATTAACAGATAGGAAATTTGGATAGCTAAGTCTCTTGTCCAGGTATAGATCTAGAAGGCTCTCCAGAAATCTCATTTGTTCAGTTTGGGCTTTCCAAAGTTGTCTAGTTCACTGAGCCACTGTACTCATCACTGGATTGATTGTTGATGAATTCCTGGCAGAATGTACTGTTAGGTGGGGCCTGCTTGGAGGACGTAGATCAGTGGGGTAGCATTTTCGGAAGGTCTGTCTCGCTCTGCCTGTTGCTATTCTCTGGATCCTGGCTGCCAGGGATTGAACAGCATTTCTCAACCACATCCTTCCACTGTGCCATTTCTGCAGTACAGCCAGAAAACTAGAGACTGAACCCTCTCAAACCATGAACAAAAATAAATCTTTGTTCTTAAGTTGTGAGTGTTGGGTCTTTTTGCTCATGGACAGGAAAATGGCTAACACATCCTTAATATAAAATGGCATAGTATTGCACCCTGATATAAAAAGGCACAGTGTTGCATATAGTCAATGTCCTCCTATATTATTTAAATGGTCTCTATACTACTTATACCAACTACAATGTAAGTAATTTCATTTTGTTTTGGGATGTCATTAGAGCCCTTAAAGCACTCCTTTGGCAGATAAGGGAGGACTAGTGAACTATATTTTATGAGAGTATCTTCCTTCATATTGTTTTAAAAAGTTTTGGTATGAAAATTTGCTCCCTCAAAATTTAAATTTTCTGAATTTTTGGTTTTGAAAGGTTTGAGTAGTTTGCTAATACTGATCTTTTGTAAGTTGTTTTCATAAAATTACTTAACATTTTAGTTTTTAAATGTTATAAAACCTTACCAGACTTAGTTTTGAACAGTAGTATATCTTTTTTAAAATTAATTTTATTGAGAAAAAGTTGCAATGAGACAGCTTCAAAACAGGTTGATAGGAGAGTTATAACAATTAATACATCACATAGTGTTTTCTTCGTACTGGTTATTCATAGTTGGCTGACACTGACAAAGGATTTACAAAGTGCAGTACAGGGATTCAGGATAAGTCCCGAGGGGACTGGACTGACCTTCTCAGATACAAAAGTTAACTTTCTTGTTATATAGGTCTTGCTTTATCCTGGTCTCAACCATCCAGCAGAAAAGTGTAGAAATGAGTATGAAAAGTAAGACTAAATAGTATATCTTTTAACTTAAATATTGCAATAGCAGGTGGTTTAGAAATCTTATTTTGTACCTTTCTTTTACAAAAAAATCAAAGTAATGTCTCTTTTACTTCTCATTTCTCTAACATGATTTTATCACTATTCAGTTCCTCATGCAGTTACCTTTGTAAGATCTTTTCACATAAATTTCTTAATTTCTTAACTTTAGACAGCATCTCTTGATTTTCCACTTTATATGATGACTACATTAACCCCCTACTCATCCTTCCACCTGTTTTTCCTCCTCCTCCCCCTCCCAGCTTCTAATGCTGTTAACAGTTTCACTTCATCCTACAGTTGTAGTTAACCAGTAAGTATATACTTTGTAATTCTATATGTGGAAAGTTAATCAATATCATTCAATTTTTAAATTTTCAATAGTAGTAGCTAACATTAATTAAATGCTTATATTTTCCATATGCCATTTTAATCACTGTACATATAATAGCTCAAATTGCTTTACATATGTTTACATCTATTAATACTCATGACATTATGAGATAAATCTAAAACTGGAGTATGAGGAAATTAAGTAACTTGTTCAACACCAAACAATTTAAAATGATAAGGTTGGGTTACGAATCAATGTAGTACTGCACTGGAGTGTATATCTTCTTGAAATAATTTTCACCATTTAACAAAACACCCTAAAGTTTCACTGGGTAATATGGTAGCCATTTTTGACTTAATGATCCTGTGGGTCAAACACTGGGGCGGGCTTATATTGGGCTGTCTTGTAAGTATTGGCTGGGCTCACCCAGGCACCTGTGGGCAGCTAGACCATTCCTCTTCTGGATGGCTGATGGGGCCTGAGGGGAAAACTAGGCTTGTGTGACTCGTCACCCATCAGGCCTTGCACACATGGCCATGGGCGTAGGCAGAGAAGGCAGGGGGTGCTCTCCTGAGGCCCAGGCTTGCAGATAGTACAGTGTTATGTCCATGCATTCTAAGGGTTAGAATTCACAATGTCATCCCCGATTCACTAGGAAGGGAAACAGACTTCACTTGTTGTTGAGGGCAGCTGCAAAATTACATATGTTTACATATATTAATATATGTTTACATATGCAAACATATGCTAGGCAGAGAATGTGGTCAGTTTTATATTCATTATGCATGTTGCTTCTCCATTGTGTAAGTATTACTCAGGGCAAACAGTAAGTTTGTATTATGTTACGTTTCACTCTGTGCACTACCAGAGCTATCCATATGAAAAATACAGTTGACAAAAAGAGTTTTCTTAGACTTCATTAAGTGTTCAAAAATTAGCTTTTATTCCAACTTGTTTTGTATTTGGTCATTTTTTAATGCTTTTTCCCCTTAGGCTTATGATTGTTTTATTTCACTTTTTTGAAACAAAATGCATGATTACTGTAATATGCTATAATATTTTACTGTTCATTATTTTTCCTAACTCAGATTGAGTATTCCTTATCCAAAATTGTGGGATCAGGAATATTTCCTATTTCAGAGGTTTTTTTTTTTTAATTTGGAGGTGGAAATTTGTATGAGCTTCACTAATTAAATAACTCTAATTTGAAAGTCCAAATTTGAAATGCTGTACAGGTAAAAACTTTGGATATTTTTTAGGCAGGTGTAGTACACGCCTGGTAACCCCAGAATTTTGAAGGTAGAGGCAAGAGAATTCATGAGTTCCAGGATAATCTGTGCTACATAGTGAATTTAAGGATGGCCTAAACTACATGGTGAGACTCTTGTCTCAAAAAAGAATTTGGAGCATTTCAAATTTTCAGATCAGCAATGCTCCTGTATCTTCATCTTGTTGTCATCGTCGTCGTCGTCATCTTCTTCTTCTTCTTCTTCTTCTTCTTCTTCTTCTTCTTCTTCTTCTTCTTCTTCTTCTGCTTCTTCTTCTTCTCCTTCTCCTCCTTCTTCTCCTCCTCCTTCTTCTTCCTCCTCCTCCTCCTCTTCCTCTTCCTCCTCCTCCTTCTTGACTTGAAGATACCTTGGATCCAGATAATTCTGCATGTAATTAACACCTTGTGCTTCATATGCAGTCATCCTTCTGCTTCTTTTCATATGTATTTTCATTCATTGTGCCTTGTCTTATGTCTTACATGCTGTGTCTTGTTTATCTCTTTTGCCAGGAGATATATTCAGATATATTCATGAGAGCACAAGGAAACTTTCTGAGGCCTTACAAGTCATGGATTTAAAATGGCTTCATTTTCCCTTTTGTGTTTACCTGCATTTTGTCTAGGATCATATTATAGTGGGACCTTGGTTCAAAAACGTAATGCTTTTTTTTTTTTTTTGACAGAACTTGGGATTGAACTCAGGCCCTTGAGCTTGCCAGGGAAAGACTTATTCCACTGAGCCATCTCCCCCAACCCCACAAACTTAATGCTTTTTATTGCAACCAGAATCATGGAACAAATTCTGTGACTATAATTATGAAGAGAACTAAATTTGTGAATTGAGATACCTCTGTACTTTCCTTTGCTAATTTGAAAATCTTGCATAATTGTCTTATATATGCTACTACTTTATAATAATAAAAAAATCTGATAATAGTCTCAACTATTCCTTTATAGATTCTGTATTTTGTTTGTTCATTTTCTGTCTGTCTCTGTCATGCATTTCACATTCTGGAATATATCTTCAGCTTTATCTTTTACACTTCTAATTGATTGTTTTTTCAATTAATTTTTAAATGCATTAAAATGTTCTAGTGTTTTCTTTTCCCCATTGTTTTCTGTTACTTCAGTACATCACATTTCTTCTTGAATGCATCCCAGCATATTAGAAATTAAAACATGAAGCAAATCTGTTTCCTCCAGGATGAGTGTTTCTTTTGTTTATTTTGATGGTTTATTAGTAGTAGATTTTCTCCAGATGAACACTGACTTCTACATGTCTGTTTTATCTTTTGAAAGGAAGAAAATGGGGTATCTGCTGAGAGCTCTGTGTGTATAGGGAATGCTTACTGCTTGGCAGAATGAGCTTTTGTATTAGTGTTTGGGAGGCTCATTGTGGCTTTTGGTGCATGTTGCAGATGATACAAAGGAGGGAGGGGAGGGTGGAAGCATAGTAATTGGAGCCTCCTTTCTTGACTGGCTTTTCAGCCCCACCTCAATTCCCATCCATTGATCTGCCAATCTCTATTTCATAGTAATTCCAGGCTCCTACCCTCTCTGCCACTAAAATCCTCTCCACAGATATTCTAGTTCATAGGTTTTTCATTTATATTTCATTTCTTGGTTTACTTTCATTTCTTTTGTGTTTTGGATTATTTTTTGGTACTCGTTCACTTGAAGACTATTAGAGATTTATATTCCTGTCATTCCTTCAGTGTAATTTTGATAGATTATAGGTATAGAAAGTATTTGATCTCAATTGAACACTTTTCCTCAGAAATTTTCTTGACATCTTACTATTAAGAAAAAAATAAAACCTTAACTTTACATTCACTACTGGAGGTATGGTCAGTCTTCTTTTCATTGGGGAAAAAGAAAAACTTCTTTGCTACAGTAACATCTGCAGGTGCTGTATCTTCAGGTCCTCCCAGCTAAAAGCCCTTAGAAATGAAGATGCTATTTGTGGTCTAACATGTATTGGGTTAAGAATGAAGTACTCACATTAGTGCATTAATATGCTACTCGGATTTCAGCATGTTATAGAATATAGTAGAAATGTTATATTTCCCTTTCCCAGCTGTCTGGGATTACCTGATATATGGGGTAGGAACACTTACTATGCTTATATATAAATATGCTTAATTAACATAGACAGATTTCTTGTCAGTGGTTGGTATATTAATCTGGCAAATCCTTTTTCTTTCATCCTGCCAAATTGTAGATTTTTTGAAAGTCTGCCAGTATAGTTCTTACTGGCTCTAAATATGGGGAACCCTTATTTAGAAATTCCTATGTCCATAAAACAAGTGCCTGTTTTCTTGTTGCTCTTACTGTAATTTGTGGAGTGGGGAGTGTTTTCTTTCTTGGTCTTTCCAATTCAAAACATTAAGTTACTCTCTTCTTCAATAGATAGACCTGCTCAGACCCAGTTCATCACTTACTATTTCTTTCTGGTATTCTCTCTGACCATAGTTTCATAGCTTTGCCGTTTCCACTTTGTTGCAGATGCACCTAGCTCTATGCTGTACTGCCCGCCAGTGTCCCCTAGCTGCCTCCTGATCATTTGCACAGTTCTCTTCCCCAGTATATATTCGGGGTGGGTTTTTTTTTAATGGAAGCTTTGTAGAAACAGTTTAATCAACAAGGGACTTTAGGAATGATTTGGATTTTTTACCTTCAGCAACCTTAAATCATCAGGAAGGAAGAAAGACTCAGTAGTAATACTTTGTTTTAAGAGTTCTAAAGCATCTTGTTCTAATTTTGCATAAGATGGTAGTCCATTCATTCGAGACTTCAATTGAGTAGAAATGCAGCTTGGCAATAGGGTGGGAGCTTGGTGTGTGTGAGGCCCTGTATTTAGTCCATACCACCACCACTGCCAACCCCAAAATTGATTTTTTTCTCTGTGATAGACATGTCCTGGGAGTTTTATTGTGATTAAAGATGCTGTGGGCTCTGTTCAGGTATAAAAAAATATTCAGAGGAGTGAATGTACAATTGCATAAGAACTAGGAAGGGGAGGGTTGGTGCCATAAGAATCTATCATAGAGTGGGAAAGCCTTTTAGGAAGTGATATTTGACTTGCGGAAAGAATGACATAATTATGTGTGCATGGCAAAATATTGTTAAGGTTGACTGCATTGGATGGGAGCCAGAAAGAACAAGAGTGGAACAATGAGGGCAATCATCTGGGCAGGATTTGATGACACTGTGGAGTAGGGTTTTGCAATCACTAGAAATTTCCTGGTGAAGTGTGTTAGTCATTCAGAAGTACAACTGATAGGACATGATGAGTTGTTAAGTAGGTGATCTGGGTGAGAAGGAAAGGTGCCAAGGTTTTGGGCTTAAACCAGCAGATAGACTCATGGATAACTAGGTGAAAACCAAATTCGGTAGGGAAGAATAGTAAATGTGGAATTCTGGACATGTCGATTGAGAAGGACTACTTCATCACCTGAGTGGAGATATTTTTTAGGCAATAGTTATGTCTAAACAGAGCTGTGAGCTCTATTCAGGCCACTAAGTATCTACAAAAAGAAGTTTTAAAGACACGGAGGATATTTCCCCATGTCAGATCATATAAAAAGTGAAAGAGGCAGGTTAGAACTCAGACATGCTAATGTATGGCAGCAAGCTCTCTTGCAGAGCTTATCACTGACCTCGATTTGATGGTAGGATTTGATCCTTAGAACCACAAGAAAATCATCAACAAAGCATACTTTAATACAACTCTCCACACTTTAGAGTCTTTCATTCTATGCTTATTTACAGTTACTCTCAAAACCGAAAGTTCTTGTTTTAGAGCAATTTTGGAGTCCCAGAAAATGGAGCAAAAAGTAGAAAGCTTTCATATGTGATATGGAATAGAAACACTCACATTGTCTCTATCAAAACAATAGGGGTACCTCTGCTGTAATCAGTGAATCTATTGACATCATGACCTAAAGTCCTTCCTCTACATTTGAGTTCATCCTCAGTGCTGTACATACTGTGGATTTTGACAAATATATTATATATATTTATAATTACTCCATCATACAGAATGTTTTCATTGCCTTAAGTATCCTGTTTTCTACTCATTCTCTTTTCTTTTCTTAACTCTTATTTTTTTGCATTCTTCATAATTTTGCTTTTCCCAAAATTACATATGCATAGTCTTTTCACTTAGAAGTATGGATTTAGGGTTTCTTCATGTCTTTTTTTTTTTTTTTGTGGAACCGGGGATTGAACTCAGGCCCACGTGCTTGCCAGGGAAGTGTTTATTCCACTGAGCCATCTCCCCGGCCCTTCTCCAGGTCTTTTATCTAATTTTCCCTTTTTCTTTTTTAGCTTTGTTGTAATATAATTGAAAAATAAAAATTGTACATGACACATAATGTAAGATTTACTTACATTAAATGGTGAGATCCACTCTATTAGCAAGTTTCAAGTATGATACTGTATTTTTACCCATAATCACTATGCTGTATGTTAGATCTCCAAAATTTTGCCTCTCTTGGCCAACTTCTCTCCTTACCTCCCCCACCCTGCCATCGCTTCTTGTGTTTGTGTGCCTGATTTATATTACTTAGCATATTCTTTGCATTTTTCTATTTTGTTTCAAATGGCAAGATTTTGATCTTTTTAAAGGATTAATCAAACATCCCATTTTCTTTAAACATTCCTCTGTTGATGGGCACTTCAGTTTCTATATGCAGAAATGGGATTGCTGGATCACGTTGTAGTTCTAGTTTCCATTTTCTCAGGAGTCACCGTGTCGTTATCTATAGTGACTGCGGCAACTCGTACTTCTGCCAACAGTGTGCAGGGTTCATTTCATCTACCACATCCTTTTTTTTGTAAATAACAATCTTTCTATCAAAAGGGGTGATGTCATTGTAGTATTCACATGCATTATCTTAATGTTCACAATGATTAGCATTTTTCATATACTTATTGGATGGATTTATGACTTCTTTTGGAGAAATGTCTGTTCACATCCTTCATTCATTTTTCCATTGGATTATTGGTGTTCTTCCATATTGAGTTGTTTTCTGTTGAGTTCTTTATATACATTTTGATTTGTTTCTTTTTCTTTCCTTCCTTCCTTCCTTCCTTCCTTCCTTCCTTCCTTCCTTCCTTCCTTCCTTCCTTTCTTTCTTTCTTTCTTTCTTTCTTTCTTTCTTTCTTTCCTTCTTTCCTTTTTTCTTTTGTACTGGGAATCAAACTCAAATCTTATGTTTGCCAGACAGGCACTATGTTGCTGAGCTATATTCCCAGCTCTATTTTGGATAAGATGTGTGACTTACAAATAGTTTCTCCCACCTCTAAGTTGTCTTTCTCAATGTTTTTTTTGTGGATTGATAGCTTGTTTATTCTTAATGCTGTATAATTGTCCATTGTCTGGATACATTACAGTTCGCTTACACATTGACCTTGTGAAGGACATCCTAGTGTTTGTCAGCAGCAGACAATTTAAATATGGTGGCTATAAATCTCTCTGAACAATTTTTGTGTAGACTTGAGTTTTTATTTAATTTGGATAAATACTAAAGAGTACAGTCAATGAATTTTATGGGAAGAATATGTCTAGTTTTATAAAAAGTTGCTAAACTATCTTTCTTGTTTGTTAATTGTATTGAGAAACAATTGCAATGAGACAGCTTCAAAATAGATTGGTAGGAGAGTTGCAACAATTAATACATTGCATATTATTATCTTTGTAGTAGTTATTAGCAGAAGATGATATCCTGTCCAAACACTATTAGTACAAATCTTTCTTCTTATTGAATTAAGACAAAGTAGCTATGTATCTATCCTAACTATTTTGTACATACAGGTACAAAATTGTCCTTCATTTATATCTCCTTTTTTTTGTTTAGTTTTGTCAGAGAGGGGTATTCCATTACCATTTAAATATGTGGGTGCATGAATTCAGTAAAATATTTCAACCTAGTCCAGTAGTCCACAATAGTAATGGGTTATCCACAGGAATGAAAATGTGCTAATCTGTTGACTTGAGTCTTCCAAAGCACAGCATACTAACATGGCTTCACTTTTCATATCTCATTTATACACTTTGCTGTTGGATGGTTAAGACCAAGATAAAGCCAGACTTATATAACAAGAAATGTAACTTTTGTATCTGACAAGGTCAGTCAAGTCCCCTCAGAACTTATCCTGGAACCCTGTACTGCACTTTGTAGAGCCTTTGTCAGTGTCAGCCATGTGGATGAGTCATGGCCATTGCTTGACCATTTGTTCTCTGCGAAAGCCTGAGAGAATGTTTTCTCTCCATGTAACTCTCTTTAGGCATATACTACATCATGGATCACATTCCTCTGTGGCCCCATAATCTCCTTAATCAAAAATTTGTAACACCACTAAGTTAAATGATATTGTAGTATAGGTTCTCCTATGTCCTGAGTCTTTACTGACCTTGAAAAGCTAGAGCCAAAATTTTGGCTGTCCTTGCAGCCCTTCTTTTCCTTTAATTCTTTGTCTGTAAATTTATGTTGTTAACCCTCCAAAAGAGAAACTTATTATTGCCCTACAATATGTGCAGATGGGTTTAACCTCACTATCTGTCTGAATATCGCACATCTTAGGCATAAGATGGAACATGTATTTTCTATCAAGTATTGATGTGTTAAATTTTAAACCTCTACAGAATATGGAAAAAGAATTTGAAAAGTAAAGATATATTTAAAAAATATGAATAAACAGTTATATATGTTTACACATAAAGTTTTAAAATCTAACCATATGCATCATTGTAGCAGGACTGTCCTGTGACATTTTTTTCTTGTTTCTTTTTTTCATTTATTACCCTTTAAAAAAAACCCTATTTACTTGAGATACAGTCTGGCCATAATTGGTATGTCATGACAAGAAGTACATATTTAGAAGACCAGAATGACAGCCATTCCAAACATGACCCCACTGTTACACATTGCTAACTTCGGTGCAGTCGCTCAGTTCACAGGTATTATCATATATAGTAAGTCAGGGTGAGAATCCCACCAAGTCACTGTTAGTTTCATCAGCCTGCTAATAGTTCTCAGGATCATTGCCTTACCCACCTTTTGCATACAAATGTATGTCTTTGCCCCTGTCATGTTTCCTAGCTTTTCTCCTTGCCCCTTTTTGTTGTCTAATCCTCAAGTTCTCAGTTTCCTTTTAATTGTGTTATACCTTTCTATTTGTATTTCTTCATTTGAGGCTAAGCTATCTTGCAAACTAGCTATACTACTCTGCACCTCAGTGATGAATGAGAATTCCTGTGTTCTACTACTGGCCAACAAAAGTGGTGTCAGTGTTCATATTTTAGTATTCTGATAGGGATGAAGTGCTAGTTTGCAATTACCCTAGTAACATATGGTGTTCATCTTTTCTATTCTTTATTTGCCATTTTTCCTCTTTTGAAAGATTCCCATTTAGGTTCTTTGCCCATTTTTAATTGGTTTAATTCATTTTGTTGTTACATTTTCAAGAGTTCTTTATATATTTTGGATAATAACATTTCTTTGGAAACTATGTCCTTTACAATATTTTCTCTAACTCTTCAGCTTGTTTCCTCTCAAGAGTCTTTCACACAATGCTTCAATTTTGTGTAAAATTTTATGTTCTGAGTTGTCTGTCTCTGTGTACCAGAAAATACTCTTGGATCTAGAAAATTAATGTTGAAAGTGAAGCTCTTTTTATTAATTCTGAAGTATTCTCTTGACACCCCAAATTTGCTGTTGTATTTCATTCTTAAATGATTATATTTCATGTCTCATGTCCTTTTGGGAGGCCATCTTGATAGTGGATAGGTGTTGAGGTTTGGCCATCAACTGATTAGATTGTGGCTTTCTCACTGGGAGGAATATAAAACTAACACAACAAAGCAAAATCCATTGCAGTGTTTCATGACCTTCATTCATTCCACCATTCTGGGAAAGATGGCCACGTCTTTGTTTTTACTGGAAGGATAGCTATGGTCAACTGATGGAGAGTTTGCAAACAGAAGTGTTTGTGAGCTTTGTATCACTGTATAAGTTGAGAAGTAATGTTTTTCATGTGAATGCATGTCTGTAACATTTTTTTAGTGTAAGTTGCCCCATACAGTGGCTGTGACTTTGTTTTACAGGGCCCGTTTCCTTATCTGTAAAATTAAGTGGTATGATGATTAACCTTGTGTGCCAGTTTAGTTACTGGAAAGGTCAAACACTAATCTTCACAATGCTGTGATCGTGTTTTTAGATGTGATTCACAGTTAAATTTAGGGTTTGAATAAAATACATCCTTCATTTCGTGGGTAGGGCTCGTCTAATCACTTGAAGACTGCTTCCTGTTTGCCTACAGATTTGAGATGGCAACATTAACTGTTTCTTGGGTTGCTATCCTGGTCTATAGATGTTTGGGTTTTCCAGGGCAATGAGTATATGAGCCAATTCTTTCTTTTTCTCTTTATCCCTCTCTTTCTTCTTCTTCTACACACACACACACACACACACACACGCACGCACGCACGCACGCACACACACACACCACAAACATACATGCCAACTCGGTTCTGTCTCTCTAGAAAATCTTGTGCTATCAATTGAATATGTACATTTTCCCCAAAGACTCACATGTAAAGGCTTGATCCCTAGATGGCATTATTTGGCACTGCTTTGGACCTTTATGAGGTGGAGACTAGTTGCCATTCCTTAGTTGGTGGAGGTGCCTTCCAAGGGGACTCCAGTCTCTTACCTTGCTACTCTTACAAATGTACTTGTGAGCAGTTGCTCTGACCTGTGCTTCATGATATGCTGCCCTGTCAGAGGCCCAAACCAAAGAGGACACTTGAATTTGGATTTGAATTTCAAAAAACATGCAACAAACAAACCTCTCCTTATTTCATAAGTAATTCATATCAGATGTTATAGTTGTCCAAGGCTAATTATCCATCTTATCATAACTATCATATAGTAGGATGAGAGCAAGTACCTTAAATAATCACACAAATATATAAGTTGCATAAAACTGAAATTGGATGCATGGAAAGTCTGAGGTCCTGCGTTCAATTTCTGGCACTAAAAAACAAAACAAAACAGAACACAAAACAAAAAAAGCTGAACTAGATTTATTTCTTGTGTAATGGATTGATGACTCCTTGTTCTTTATTTGCATTTGTGTATCATAACCTACTTCTTTAAAATTATTGCAAGAATTAAAGGACAAATAAAGTAGTCACAGATGACCTTTAGATAAGGGTGAAGAAGTGGACTATATTGGAACTCAAGTATAATGAAGAGAGGAAGCTAACTTGAGCACAAGTCTTGAGAGAGATTAAGGTTACCAGATTCAGAATTAGGAAGTCACAGGTTACCCTTCAAGCACTAGGTTTTGTTTCCAGGTGGTGCTAGATCTACATTAATATAGGCAAGTCCAGAGTTATATAATGTCTTGTTAGAGGGTAAATTCTCTGAAAGTGGGTCTAGAGGAAGAGTACTCTAAGATTTATATCCTGTACTTAACTTTCAAAGACCTTAACTTTCAGAGGGATCATACAACATCAAATGATGAGGTCAGTAGATTCATCTTATAGCTTAACAGATCTATTTGAAAGTTTGAGTGGAAAAGGAACTTTAATTCTTACTATTAAATTTAAATATCTCTACAGGTCGTGTGTGTTCCTCATAAAGAAGTTAAATACAAAGGAGTAAGGACTCCTTTGTATCTATTGTGCACATTTGATGCCACTGAGATAGGCAAACTTTCCTGATTACAAGCTGCTATTAATTTCCTATATATTTTCATTCATACTATTTATTGTTTACTGACATGCAAGAGAAATATAAATTCTTTTCTTTCTTTCTTTTTTTTTTTTTGTCTTTTTGAGACAGGGTCTCACTATGCAGTTCAGGCTGGCCTTAAGCTCACTTTGTAGCTCAGGCTGGTCTCAAACTCACAACACTCCTCCTGCCTCAGCCTCCTGAGTGCTGGGATTACAGGCATGCACCACCATGCCCGGCTTTAAAGAAATATGTCCTTTTTTTTTTTTCTTGCAGAACCCAGGGATTGAACTCAGACCTTTGTGCTTGCCAGGGAAGTGCTTATTCCACTGAGCCATCTCCCTGGCCTCGCAAGAGAAATACAAATTCTTAAAAAATATGGTCTGATATTATCTAATTTTTAAATCTAGGCATTTTCTCAGGATTTCAAGGTTTAATAGAACTTAAGGATCCTGCTAAATACATCCCAGTTCTTTTTGCAGTAACCTCATGACCATATTTATTTATAATTGCTGTAATAAATGACTTCTACTAAGATAATTTTGGGTACATTCATCTATGGATTATTCATTGGTGTAAGTGCTGATATACAAACAGCAAGAGGCTAAATGTATTCATAATCAATAACTCATCTGGAAGCTCTTGACTGAGCTTAGTCAGAGCATTCATTAGACATTTCCTCTCCGTATCTCATCTCATGGCTAATTATTCAAAGATGCCAGGGGAATGTGGCTGCACTGACTCTCCATCCTTTGGACAGTAAGAAGAAATAATCTCCAGAAGGATGAACTGTATTTTTCTCAAATGGCTCCATGAATATTAGAACTTATGTCTTTAAAATTATGTATGGCTAGCACATATTTGACAGTCTTTTATCTATTCAAAGTTCATTTATTCAGAAACATTTGTTACATGCTTTATAGATGCTAGGAACAGTGAAGGATTCAGCAATATCCTTATTGTTTGTGTGCCATTAACAGAACATAGAAAAAGAGCTAGTAAACCAATAATTAAAAATACTTTATAGCTGGTACATTTAAACCCTAAAAAGTGAAACGGGATATTAAAATTCAGGGAGAGGATTGGTTATCAAGTGAAGAAGTCCTTTTCAAGGAAATGACTGAGTTGAAGATTAGGGAAAAACCCTAGGGAGCTAAGAAAGACCCTGCAGTGTTGCGTTAGCTTTCTGTCTCTAAGATAAAACATCCAGGAAAATAAACCTAAAGAAAGAAAAGTTTATTTTGGCTTAGGATTTAAGGGAGTTCAGTCCATGGTCACCTGGTTCCAATGTAGAAACATGGCAGAAGAGCATGATCAAGGAAAGCTGTTCAACTTGGGGAAGCCAGGAAGCAAAAAGAAAGAAATACAAAAGCCTCTCATCTCATGGCAAGCAGAAAGAGGTGGGGAAGGAGGGAATGAGAAACTGAGGGAGGAGACAGAATGAAAGGAGGTGGGGCCTGATACAGTCTCCATGGGTGTGTCCCCAAGGACATACTTCATTCGACTAGAGACTTTTCAGTATCTTACACTTCCCAGTAGCACATCAGATTATGAACCCATGGACTAATGTGTTGATGAGTCCAAGTCCTCTCGATCCGATTTCTTGCCCAGATCCCGACTCTGGACATTATTACACTAGAGAACAATCCTTCAACAAATGAGACTGTGAGAGACGTTTGGAATTCGAGCCATAACAAGTGGGACTTAAGAGAAGGCCTGCCTGGCCATTGTGCAGAGGGTGGGGCTGACAGGGGTTTGAGTGAGGAGTAGTCAGGGTCTTGTCAGCTGTGGTTGGGAGAGGAATTCTA
Source organism: Ctenomys sociabilis (assembly GCA_004027165.1). Classification (NCBI taxonomy): domain Eukaryota; kingdom Metazoa; phylum Chordata; class Mammalia; order Rodentia; family Ctenomyidae; genus Ctenomys; species Ctenomys sociabilis. The sequence goes on along the minus strand of PVKA01007570.1, from coordinate 33,782 downwards.
TTCTCATGGCGTGGTATTCAGGGGAGACTGAGTGCTTTGAGCTGGGGAGCTCACAATCTGTTTTACCTTTCTTCTGATATTTTCTCTTTGGACTTTTCCAGGATGTTAACATTCAGTTTTTTAAATCAATATTTCAGATTATAAATTTTCTGGATACTTCCTGTCCAAGTAGCCTCACTTTCTGTAGTAGTAATAGCAGCCATATTCTTTCTAACAATTGAATAATGTTCCTAACATTTCCTGTTTAATATAGCATTATGTAAAATTGAATTTGGTTCCATTATAACAGTTTACGCAGTGACAGCTATAGATTATACATATGTAAGTGTATTTTTTATTTGGTCCACTGGGAAATTTTTCAACTGAGGAATTTAAAACAGAAATTTTGTGAATGGAAATTATAAATTAAGAAAGAAGGAATCTGATGGGCTTATCTATATGTATGCAAAGGCTGCCATTTGGAAAATGAAACAAAAAGAGCTAGCAAGATAGAAGTTAAGAGAATCCTAAAAGACAAAAAGAGGTGACGGGTTCTACAAAGCCAGAGATGAAAGCTCAGAGATCGGCACTCAGCATATGTAGGGGGTGGGACATGGAAGTGATATGTTACATAGAGCTATATAGATATAAGATCAACACATATATGAACCCATATTGTATGTGTTCAGATGCTTATTAGATTGATGGTTATTGGAAAATTTACTTCGTATTTTTTTTTGGGGGGGGAAGGGTCTACAGGGTGTTCGGGGTCTCGCTACTAGATTGGACTCATAGTGATCCTCCTGTGCACAGCTTCCCAAGAACTGGAATTACAGGTGTGCCCCCACCATGCCCAGGCTCAATTAGTCTCATGGCACCCTGGAGGGGCAGGGCGAGCATACAGGCCAGGGGGATTGAACATCCAGCCCTTGTGCCTAATTTGTCTTTTTATGTTGCAATTTTCTTTGAAAAACTGGGAAAATAAATACTTCCTACCTAGGTTTGCTGTGAGCACTAAGTGATTAATGCAAATCAAACAGAATATTTCCTGTTGCTGTGTAGCATCTGATTAGTCATTGTCACTATAGACAGGTGACACTTGAGGAAATCATTGATATGGCTGAAATTACCCAACATGTTAATGGAATAGTCAAATTCTGGAACCAAGTCTTTTATTTTTCATATTTTAAATTATTTATTTATTTTTTATTTGATACAAGGTCTCACTGTGCATTTTGTTTTTGTTTTTTTATTTATTTTTTATTTTATTGAACTACAAATGTCAATCAGACAGTTTCAAGACACCTTAACAAGACAGATTTGATGAATTAATACATTGCAAACTGTTTTCATAATGTTTTGGTATCATACAAGGTGCATGATATTATATTTACAGACATTATTTTAGCAGATGTCTATGATCAGTAAATTAAGAGTGTAGCTGCTTACTTATCTTATTTTTAATACCTGAATAGTATCAAAAATTCAATAATTATTTTCCTAGTGGATGACCATAGTACTAGAAGCTGACATAATATCCTGTCCAACCACCATTAGTGCAGATCTTGCCTCTCATAGGATTATGTAGAAGCACAGCGTTATCTATCCCAACTGTACTGTGTATAAACACACATCATGGTTTTTTCTTTCTACACCCCTTCCTTTGTCTACACCTGTCAAAAGTGGGCACTCCATTGTCATTCAACTAACTTAGGTGCTTGAAATAGACACCACAGTCCAATACAGTCCAGCATTCCACAACAATAGTGAGTTATTCAAGAAGTTGTCGACCATAGCCATTTACAGCTCAGCTTAATATTATGGTCCCACGATGTATACTTCATTTTTGTTCATTTCTGCTGGATGGTTAAGACCTAGATAGATCAAGACTTATATACCAACACATGAACTTTATATTTCTTATGTGGTCAGTGAAGTCCTCTCAGGGTTTATCTTCTGGTCCTGTACATTATTCTGTAGATCCTTTGTCTGTGTCATCCATGTGGACGAGTCACGGCCAAAGCTTGACCAGGTTGCTCTCTGTGAGAGCTTGAGAGAAAGTTTTCTCTCCATGTGACTCGCCCCAGGCACACTACAGAACTTCAATCTCTTTCCTCTGTGGCTCCATAATCTCCTTGTTCAGAAAATTTGGAGCTCACCTGAGTTTCATGATGTTGCAGTACAGGTTCTCCTATGTTCTGAGTCTTCGCTGACCTTGAAAGGCTAGGGCCAAAATGTTGGCTGGCCTTGTGGCTCTTCTATTTCTCCAACTCTGACTAGTGAACTTAGGTTGTTAACCTCCAGAAGAAAAGCTGATTAGTACCCTGCAGCATATGCCATTCACTTTGCCTTATCTGACTCAATTGATTTTAGTTGTTGTACGTTTCCTTTTGTATTTCTGCTTTCCGCTTGTTATACGAGGGAGACTATATGATATTTACACATGTGTGTCTGGTTTATTTCACTTATATGTTCAAGTGGCATCCACTTCAGTATAAAAGCTTCAAACTTATCATTCTTAATAGCTGAGTAATACTCCATTACATAGAAATACCACATCTTTTTCACCCATTCCTCATGTGATGGACATCTTGGTTGTTTCCAAGATTGTGCTATCACACATTGTGCTGCTATACACACAGGTACACATATATCTCTATGATACAATGAATGCAAATCCTTTAGGAAAATTCCCAGTAGGGGGATAGCTGGCTTGAATGGGATTTCTAGCCCTACTCTTTTGAGGAGTCTCCACACTGACCTCCACAATGGTTGTACCAGTCTACATTCCCACCATCAGTGGAGAAATATTCCCTTTTCCCAAAATCTCTCCAACATTTGTTGTTGGTTGATTTCCTTATGATACCCATTCTTCCTGGAGTGAGATAGTATCTCAGTGTTGTTTTTATTTGCATTTCACGGATGGCTAGTGACGTGGAGCATTTTTTTCATATATTTATTGACTTCTTTAACTTCGTCCTCTGAGAAGTGTGTATTCATCTCAGATGCCCATTTCTGAATTGGGTCTTTAAATTTGAGGGCCCTGTTATATCTTAGTTCTTTATATATTCTAGACAGTAGTCCTCTGTCTGATTGCTTATTAGTTATGATTTTTTCAAAGTTTGTGGGTTGTCTTTTCACTCTGTTGACAATTTCTTTTGACCTGCAGAAGCTCCGTAAGAAGAGTTGATCCCAGTAGTTGATTCTTTCAAGTGCTTTCTGTCCGAATATAAGTTTGTTCATGAACTCTTTACCTACCCCTATGTCTTCAAGAGTTCCTCCTACTTTCTCTTCCAGGAGATTAAGTGTTTCTGTTTTAATGTTTAGATCTTTCATGCATTTTGACTTTAGCTTAGTGCATGGTGATAGAGCTGGGTCAAGTTTTAGTTTTCGGCTTGTAGAAAGCCATGTTTTCCAGCACCATTTCTTAAAGAGGCTGTCTTTCTTCCAGTGAGCTTGTGTAGCCCCTTTGTCGAAGATAAGATGGCTGAGTGTTTTCGTAAATGCCTCTGCATCTTCTAATCTATTCCACTGATCCTCAGGTCTATTTTGTTGCCAATACCATGTTGACTATATCACAGTGGCTTTGTAGCATAATTTCAAATCAGGAATTGTGATGCCTCCTGCCTTGTTTTAATTAGCCAAGATTGCCTTTGTTATTCTAGGTCGTTTGTGGTTCCAAATAAATTTTGGAATTGATTTCTCTATGTCTGGGAGGCATGTTGGTGGCAGTTTGATAGGGATTGCATTAAATCTGTACTGCAATTTTGGGAGAATGGCCATCTTCACGAGGTTGGTTCTTCCTATGTGGGAGCATGGAATGTCTTTCCATTTACTGAAATCCTCAATAATCTCTTTTCTTAGGGTGTTGTAATTTTCCGTGAAAAGATCTTTGAGTTCCTTGGTTAGGTGAATCCCAAGGTATTTCATTTTCCGCGGTGCTATTGTAAAAGGTATTGTTTCTATTGTTTCCCTTTCAGTGTGCTTGTTATCTGTGTATAGGAATGCTATTGACATTTGAGTATTGATTTTGTATCCTGCTCTGCCACTGAATTTCCCTATCAGGTCTAGTAATTTCTTGGTGGAATTTTTGGGCTCTTCCAATTAAAGTATAATGTCGTCTACAAATAGTGATAATTTAAATTCTTCTTTACCTATTCTTATTCCCTTTATTTCTCCCTCTTTTCTAATGGCTGTTGCTAAGGATTCCAAGACTATATTGAATAGGAGGGGCAATAGAGGACATCCTTGTCTTGTACCTGATTTAAGAGTAAAAGATTTCATTTTTTCCCCATTTAGGATTATATGAGCTTTTGGGTTGTAATAGCTGGCTTTTATCAAATTAAGATAGAGTCCATCTATTCCAATTTTCTTTAGGACCTTGAACATGAATGAGTGTTGGACTTTGTCAAAGGCTTTCTCTTCATCAATTGAGGTGATCATGTGGTTTTTAGATTTCAGTCTAATAATATGGTATATTACATTGATTGATTTTCGAATATGAACCATCCTTACATCCCTGGGATGAATCCTACCTGGTCATGGTGTATGATCTTGTTGATGATTAGCTGTATTCTATTTGCCAGGATTTTGTTGAGTATTTTTGCATCTATGTTCATGAGGGAGATTGGCCTGTAGTTCTCCTTTTTGGTTGTGTCTTTCCCTGGCTTTGGAATCAGTATAATACTTGCCTCCAGAAATGGTTTTGGGAGGACTTTTTCCTTTTCAACTTCACGGAAGATTTTGTGGAGTGTGAGGATTATATGTTCTATAAATTTCTTGTAAAATTCAGCTGTGAATCCATCAGGACCTGTACTTTTCTTTGTCGGTAGGCTTTTTATTACGTTTCATATTTCCTTGGTTGTTATTGCCTTTATGTGAGTTGTTATGTGTTGTTGATTCAGCTTTGGTCATTTGTACCTTTCAAGGAATCTGTCCATTTCTTCTGTGGCTTCTATTCTGTGACTGTAAAGATTCTTGAAGTAACTGTTGATAATCTTCTGAATTTCCACTGGACTGTGGTGATTTCACCCTTTTCATTCCTCATCACTTGTACTTTGAATTTTCTTTTGCCTCTTTTTGATGAAGTTGGCAAGAGGGTTATCAACTTTATTTAGTTTTTCAAAGAACCAACTTTTTGATTTGTGGATTCTTTGAACTGTTTTTTTCATCTCAATTGAGTTAATTTCTGCTCTAATCTTTATGATTTCTTCCCATCCTTGTGCTCTGGGTTTTGTTTGCTGTTCTTTTTCTAGTTGTCGGAGGTGCAACATTAAGGTGCTAATTTGTTCCCTTTCTATTTTCCCAATGTGTGAATTCATAGCTATTATTTTCCCTCTAATAATTGCTTTCATCACATCCCATAAATTCCAGTAAGTTGTACTTGAATTTTCATTGAATTGTAGATATTGTTGTATTTCTTGTTGAATTTCTTCTGCAATCCATTGATTGCTGAGTAGGGTGTTTAGTTTCCATGAATTTAGCGGGTTTTTCTGCTTTCTTTTGTCATTTATTCCGAATTTCATTGCACTGTGGTCAGATAGTATGCATGGGATAATTTCTATTTTCTTGCATATACTGAGGCATGACCTCTGGACTAGTATGTGGTCTATTTTGGAAAATGACCCATGTGCGCTGAAAAAAATGTGTATTCAGCTGTGGTTGGGTGGAACACTCTGTGTATGTTCACCAAGTCCATTTGTTCCAACCTCTGGTTCAGTTCTGCTACTTCCTTGCTAATTTTTTGTCTGATTGACCTATCTTTTTGAGATAAGGGTGTGTTAAGATCTCCTGTTAAGATTCTGTTCTTAGACATTAAGTTTTTCATGTCCCTTAAGATTTGTCTTACATAGTTGGGTGCTCTTGTGTTTGGTGCATAGATATTTATGAGTGTTACTTCTTGCTGTTGAATTTTTCCCCTGAGCAATATATAGCGGCCTTCTTTGTGTCATTTGATCATTCTTGGTTTGAAGTTGAGACTGTCTGAGAACAGAATTGCTACTCCTGCTTTTTTCTGGGGTGCTGGGGCATGTAGTATTGTTTTCCATCCTTTGACTTTGAGCCTATGAATGTCCTTTTGAGTTAAGTGTGTTTCTTGTATACAGCATATTGTTGGATTTTGTTTCCTAATCCACTGTGCCAGTCTATTTCTCTTAATTGGAGAACTGAGTCCGTTTATATTGATGGTTATAATTGAAATGTGCTGACTTGTGTTTGTCATGGTATTTACCTGGTATTGTTTACTCCTTTGTAACCTGTGTTTAACTGACTATCCTGTTTAGTGGGTTCCTTCCATTCTCATTCATGGAGTTCTGGTCATTGTGGCCTCTCTGTAGAACATCTTTCACCAGCCTGTGAAGGGATGGCTTTGTCATCATGAATTTCTTTAGCTGTTCTTTGTCATGGAAATATTTCACTTCTCCATCGAACTTGAAAGAGAATTTTGCAGGGTATAATAGTCTGGGCTGGAATTTGTTTTCATGTAGGACTTGAGGAACTCTGCTCCATGCTTGCCTTCATTGTTTGTGTAGAGAAGTCGGCTCTAATTCTGATGGGTTTTCCTTTGAATGTGAGCTCCTTCTTCTCTCTAGCAGCTTTCACTATATTATTTTTGTGTTGGATTTCTGCGATCTTAACTATTATATGTCTCGGTGTGTTTCTACTTGGGTTGAGGTTATTTGGTGTTCTGTATGCTTCAGTGAACTGAATGTTGGATTGTTTGTTCATATTTCGGAGTTTTTCTGCGATTATTTCACCCCAAATTTTTTTTATGTCATTTGTGTTGACTCCTTCATTCTTGTTGATTCCAATTATTTTCACATTGTTCATCCTGGCGTCAACTTGCAGGTGATGGATTATTTTTTCGTGCACCCTCGTTTTTAAGAGATCCTTTCTCACCTTTTCACTAGCTGCTCTGGCATCTTCAAGATCTGAAACTCTGTCTTCGCTTTCATTTAGACGATTTTGTAGACTCGTGATTGATATTTTTAGTTCTTCTATATCTCTTTGACTGTGTTTCATGTGTTCTACTTCTTTTCTGTAATGCTCATTCAAGGAATCCATCATATTTCTGATCTCCTCAATTTTTTTTATCCATGTCTTCTTTAGAGGTAGTTACTAATTCTTTTTCTGCTGTGTTTCTTCCAAGTTTGATTTCCTCTGTATATTTCTGGACTTGTTTCTATATTTCAGATCCTATGACTTCAAAAATTTCTTTTTTGATTTGTGAACTTATTTCTGCTTTGAGTTCCTCATGATCTTTCTGCTGTTGTTTCTTTGCTTCAGATGCTGTTAATTCATATATATCAGCTGGAATAGTGCTTTCTGCACTTGTTCTGGGTGAGCATAGTTTTTCCACCCAATGTTTCTGGAATTCATTCTTCATTTCAGATATTATGTATTCAGATATTTCTTTTTTAATTTGGGGATTTACTTCTCGTTTTATTTCCTCTATAGCTTTCTGCTATTTTTCCTTTGCTGCTGTATCTGTTAATTCATCATTGCAGCTGAGCTTGTGTCCTCTGCCCTTCCTGATGGACTCGAGGTCTGGGATTGCATTTTTCCCCTTCTCTTTGTCATTTTGTATAGCACTGACCATTGACGTTTGGTGTAGAGCTTTGGTGCAGCTATAACCTTAGCTTGTTATGAGATTCAGGTGCCAGTCTATTAAGTTTGACATTTTCCAGATATGCCTATCCTGGATCTAGCTGTTGTGTTCAGTTCCTTTTTTGCTGCAGCTCCTTTGGTTCCCTTCTGTTGGTTCCCAGAGTCAGCCCTCCTGTGTTAGGCAGGTCATTAAACAGGTGGGCAGGCCTGGGCTTTTGTTGGTCTTCTGGGCTCACAGAACAATAGTGGATGATCTTATTCACTGAGTAGGCTGTACTGGGTTGGCCAGCCTGTGCTGGGTCCTCGTCTACAGGCCGTAACCCGAGAAGGCTGGGAAAGGTCCCTCTGGTGCAGCGGGCCTGGAGCCCTCACTCACAGGCCAGGCTGTGCTGGGTTTTGGTCCGTGGCGTGGGTCCCAGGATTGCTGAGAAATGTCCCTCTCACGTGCCAGGCTTGGAGTTCTCACTCTAGGCCGACCTGCACTGTGTCTTGGGCTGTGGGGTGGGACCAGTAATCACCTGGAAATGTTTCTGGCACGGTGTGCCTGAAGCTCTCACTGGGCTACGGGGGGGGGGGGGGGGCGGGCGGGAATCCCTGGGAAATGTCTCTCAGGCACACCGGGCCTGGAATTTTATACTCACTGAACTTCGCTGCCAGAGAGTGGGGAAATTCCTACTCCCTCAGCGGGCTTTAAGCAGGGGATCCAGGGAGGTTCTGGTTAGTGGGTCCTGAGGTTTCAGGCCAGTCACTGACTTGAAGGGCTTGGGTGCAGGGATCTGGGTAGCGCTCATGGGAAGAAGCCAATGGCTCTCCCTCAGACTCACCACACTCTCACTGATCTGGGAAGCCTGGTGAGTCGTGCAAATTCCCACTCCCCGGGAGAGCTTGGGGCATGATCCAGGAGGCTGCTGGAGTCAGCTGCTGTCTCAGGCCTTGGGTCACGCTGTCTCAGGAGGTCTCTGGGGCTGGGCGGGTGCGGGCAGGGTGGAAGAGGATGGCAGAGTCCTCACTGTGCATTTTGGATTCGTGGTGATCCCTCTGTCTCAGCCTCCCCAGCACCGGGATTACAAGTGTGTTCCATGATGCCTGGTTCTGGGACCAACACAGCATTTGGTACCAGGGATTGAACCTGGGACAGTTCACTTGGCTGGCAGATGCTTATGCCACTGAGCCATCTCCTCAGGCCTGGACACCAGGCCTTTTGTGGATCACAGCTTCTTTGTTACCACACTCAATAATTTTAATTACTCAGGAACACTAGAAATTTCCAGTTTTTACCTCTGTTTAGCACAAATTTATGTCTAAACCAGTAGTTCTCAATCCCAACACTCTTTAAAAGTCTTAAAAATAGAGGTCTCCAAAGAATATTTTTGCGATTTAGGATGGAACCCAAGATACTGCCACTAATCTAAATCCTCATCCCTAACCCCTTTGAATTATGAGACAGGGTCCTGCTAAGTCACTAATTTGCCAAGTATTGGCTTGAACTCCTCATTTCTTGGCCTCAGCCTTCCAGAATGTATGGTCATGTGTCACCATACCTTCCTAAGAGATTATTTCATACATGCTATATGTATTAATATTGACTACATTAGAAACTAAAAAGAACCATGAATTCATTAAACTCGAATGCATTGTAGGCTATGACTAATAACATTTTAAAAGAAAATAGCTATTGTTCCCAATAAAAGTAGTTAGTGAGGGCTATCTGTTATATTTTTGAAAATCTCCAATGACAGAGTGACAGTTGTATTCTCATAACCTCCTTCTGCTGCCTTTTGAATCACTGAAAAGTTTAATACATGTTCATCTCTTGATTCATATGCAAACAGTTTCAATCTGACAGCCCTCTTGATAATTTTAGAACCCTGGACCTTACTTTGGAAACCAGTGATTTGGATAAAATCTATGACTTGAGATGGGAAAATTACAGACCCTTCCAGGTTTCCAAATCAACTAAACTCCATAGCTAAAAGCATATGTTTTCAGGGAAGAAAAGATTTGCTGTGTTTGCATGAAGTGATTGTTTCCAGTAAAATACCATTGCGTTAGATATCTGTAGTCATCCCCACATATTTATTATCACTTTGCCTAAACATGAAAATAACAGCCCTTCAGCCTCTTCTCCAAATTTTACATGTGTAATGGAAATGAAACAAAATAGAGGTTGTGTGAGTACCTCAGGAGCTTCAGTAAGCTGCTCAGGAGAAGAGAAAACCCCCTCCTAACATGCCTACAACCACAGGAGCTATGCTCAGCCTCGGTGAGCTACTTGGGAGGAGAGAATCCATGGTAGCCCTCACCACCACCACTACAGGAGTACTAGTGAGCCTCAGGAGTCTCAGGAACTTCAGAGAGCTGCTCAATAGGGGAGAAACACTGACCTCACACTTCCAACATCATGGAAATGGTAACATTGGGAACCTTGGTAAAAGGTGCAGGATGAGACAAACCTCATCCCCTGCTGCTCTACCATCCAAGGAATGTGGGTTTGGAGGAACGCTGGTGCCTGGCCCATGCTCCTACACTGTGGGTTGGATAGCCAGTATGGGATACTCTCAGAATGTGGCAACCATCTTTTCTGGAAGAACCCAGGGTAAATCCACTCTTACGAGGTGAAACATTTCGCATACAAATGCATAATTTATGATCACTTCTGATATATAAATCTATAGACCTTGCACTGATGCTGTAAACTACAAAATCAGCAGTTACCACAGTTGCACATTTTCTAAATTGTGCTTATTTTCTATTTGTACTTCTGTATCTAACATGTGAGATCTGTTGTAATTAGTTGTTCTCCCTTGTGTAACAATATTCAGAAGCACTGGGGTAGTAACCTCACCATAGCACCACACCAAAAGACTGGAGACTGAACCACAGAGAAACCAACATCCCACTGTCAATTGTTTGGAAGGCAGGATCTTGGTACGTCCACAAGTCAAGAATTTTCTACACAAGGAAAGTAGCCTTGATGTAGAGACTGTTCCTTGAGAGCCCTTGATATTCGTGATACAGCTGCTTACTACTAAGACTCATAAGGATCACCATAGGAAAAAAAAATAATTGTTTTTGAAGTAAAAATGTCAGAAGGAAGGAGCATAATGCAACCTCAGACCTCCAGCTCACTCAGAACAAGTCCAGGAGACACTGACAGAAAAAATTGGAAATCACACATCTGAAACTTCAGGAAAGATTGCAACTGAAGTAAATAAACAATTCCATCATGCTATAAAAAATCAGATTAGAAATTGTCTCTCAGGAGGGCTGTTCAAACAGCTCAGTGGATTAAAGTGACTTTAAGCAGGAGCAGGGACCAGGAATTCGATCTCTGGGCCTGCTATGCTGGCCTCACCCCTGGGCTATGCTGAGAGGGCATTTGGGACTAGTCATGGTGGTGGGCGCCTGTAATCCCAGCTCTTGGCATGCTGTAAATAGGTGGATCACTACAAGTCCAATCAAGTAGTGAGACCCTGAACACCCTGTAGACCTGTCGAAAAAGTACAAACAAGGAAAGAAGAAATAATCTCTCAGGTGAAAAAATGGCAACAATCATGAAAGAATTTTTAACTATCTAAAGAAAACATAGATAAAAAGTAGAGAAGCATAGAAAAAATGAGTAAACCTTTGCTAAACAATGTAGAAAAGATTTTGAAGGTATGAAACAGATTCATACAGATAGCCAGGAAATTACACATTCCACTGAAACCTGGAAAAACTGCTTGAAAAACACTGAAGGTAGACCTTGAAGACATGATTACAGCTAGCAAGGATGAAAAGTAACATTTCTTAAAAGTAACAAGGAACCAGGATAACAGTTCAACAGCTGTGAGGTGATACAAGGGAAAGGAGTCAAAGCAAAACCAGGAGTCAACACAATGACATAAGAAGATTATTTGCAGTAGAAGCAGAAAATTTCCCAAGCATGAGAAAACAATCTGACATGCAGGTAATTGAGACAAATAAAACTCCAGTTATCCATAATCAAAATAAATCTATACCCAGACATGTAATAATCAATATCTGAGACATTTTGCACAAGAACGGAGTATTAAAAGTGTTAGAGAAATGAAACAGATCATGTATAAAGGAAAGCCATCAGAATAATGGCAGATTTCTCAAGCCATGAAGTCAAGAAGAGCTTGGAGTATTTCAAGTCCTGAAAGAAAATGAATTCCAATTCAGATTGATGCTTCCTAAGAAACAATCTTTCCAAATTAATGGGAAATAAGGTACTTTCATGAGAAAGAATAACTGAAAAAATTCACAACCACCAAAATCAACCCTAAAGGAATTATTGCAAGATATTCTAGAAAGAGATAAAAATGACAACAATTCCAAAAAAGAAAAAAGCAACAGAAAGAAACAAGCATGACAAGCAATTAAACAGAGGGGAAATATAGGGAACCCATAGCAGAAAATACATGATAATGATAAGCTAATACATATCAATCATATCCATTAATGTAATTGGTCTCAATTCACCAGTCAAAAGAACATGGACCACCAGAGTGGATCAAGAAACAAAATACAGCAATATGTTGGATACAAAAACACACTTATTCAAAACAAAATTTATAGACTGAAAGTCAAAGGATGAAAACAATATTCCATGTAACAGGAACCCAGAAAAGGCTGGGATAGCTATTCTGTTTTCAGACAATATGAACTTCAAGAATGACTAAAAGATGTAAGGTTATTACCTACTTGTTAGGATAAAACTTTAGGAGGAAGAAATAACATTATAAATGTACATGCACCAAATATAGGTGTATGCAAGTTTGTAAGACAAATTTTATTTATTTATTTATTTGTGTATTTATTTATTTATTTTATTGAAGAACAAATAGCAATGAGACAGTTTCAAGACAAATTGACAGGACAGATTCGATAAATTAACACAATGCAAACTGTTTTTGTAATGTTTTGGTATTGTACAAGTTGCATACATGATATTGTACTTACAGACACTATTATAGCAGATATCTCTAATCAGTGAATTAAGAAAGTGTAGCTGTTTACTTATCTTATTTTTTATAGCTGAATTATATCACAGATTCAATAATTAATACTTTTTATGTTGTTATCTTCCTAGTGGCTGTCCATGGCACTAGAAACCGATATAATATCTTGTCCAACCACTATTAGTGCAAATCTTGCTTCTCATAGGATTATGCAGAAGCACTGCATATTTATTCTAACAGTACTGTTTATACAAATACATCATGGTTCTTCCTTGTATCCCCATTTTTTTGTCTAGACTTGTCAAAGTTGGGCACTTCCATGTCATCAAACCATTTGAGGTGCCTGAACTTGAAGACACAATACAACAAAGTACAGCATTCCACAATAATAATGAATTATCAGAAGAAGTTGTCCACGATATCCATTCACAGTTCAACTTATTGTTATGGCCCCGTGTTACATACCTCATTTTTATACTTTTCTGCTGGATGGTTAAGACCGAGATAGACCAAGACCTATATACCAAAAAATGTAGCTTTTGTTTCTGATGAGGGCAGTGAAGTCCCCTGAGGGTTTATCTTGTAATCCTGTACCTTATTCTGTAGATCTTCTGTCTGTGTCAGCCATGTGGATGAATCAGGGCCAATTCTTAACCAGTTTGCTCTCTGTGAGAACCTGCGAGAAAGTTTTCTCTCCATGTGACTCTCCCAGGCATACTATACATCATCAATCACTTTCCTCTGTGGCTCCATAATTTCCTGGATCAGAAAATTTGGGGCACAACTGAGTTTCATGATGTTACAGTACAGGTTCTCCTATATCCTGAGTCTTCACTGACCTTGAAAGGCTAGGGCCAAAATGTTGGCTGTCCTTGAGGCTCTTCTATTTCTCCAATTACTGACCTGTGAAGTTAGACTGTTAACCATCCAGAAGAAAAGCTGATTAGTACCCTGCAGCATATGCCGTTCAGTTTGCCCTAACTATCTGACTCAATTCTTCTTAGTTGTTGTTGTACATTTCTATTTGTATTTCTTCTTTTGACTGCTTATACTAGGGAGACTATACGATATTTGCACATGTGTGTCCGGTTTACTTCACTTATAAGTATATGTTCAATATACTTCAATATAAATGCTTCAAGTGTATCATTCTCTATAGCTGAGTAATATTTCATTATATAGAAATACCACATCTTTTTCAACCATTCCTAATGTCACGGACATCTTGGTTGTTTCCAAAATTTTGCTATCACAAATTGTGCTGCTATAAACATAGGTATACACATATCACTATGATATAATATTTTCAGTTCCTCTGGAAAAATTCCCAGTAGTGGGATAGCTGGCTTAAATGGAATTGCCAGTCCTACTCTTTTGATGAGTCTCCACACTGACCTCCACAATGGTTGAACCAGTCTACATTCCCACCAGCAGTGCAGAAGTGTTACCTTTTCCCCACAACCTCTCCAACATTTGTTGTTAGTTGATTTCCTTACAATAGCCATTCTTTCTGGAAGGAGACGGTATCTCAGTGTTGTTTTTATTTGCATTTCACGGATGGCTAGTGATGTGGAGCATTTTTTCATATATTTATTAGCTTCTCTAATTTTATCCTCTGAGAAGTGTGTATTCATCTCAGATGCCCATTTCTGGACTGGGTGTTTAAACATGAGGGCGCTAATATATCTTAGTTCTTTATATATTCTAGAGAGCCGACCTTTGTCTAACTGCTTATTAGTTAGGATTTTTTTCAAAATTTGTGGGTTGTCTTTTCACTTTGTTGACAATTTCTTTTGACATGCAGAAACTTCTCAAGAAGAGTTGATCCCAGTTTTTAATTACTTCAAGTGTTTTCCATGCAAATATATGCTTGTTCATGAACTCTTCACCCCTATATCTTCAAGAGTTCCTCCTACTTTCTCTTCCAGGAGATTGAGTGTTTCTGTTTTAATGTTTAGATCTTTAATCCATTTTGACTTTAGCTTAGTGCATGGTGATAGAGCTGGCTCAAGTTTTAGTTTTCAGCATGTAGAAAGCCATATTTTCCAGCACCATTTATTAAAGAGGCTATCTTTCTCCCAGGGAGCCTGTGTAGCCCCTTTGTCAAAGATAAGATGGCTCAGTGTTTTTGTAGATGCCTCTGCATCTTCTAATCTATTCCACTGATCCTCAGGTCTATTTTGTTGCCAATACCATGTTTGTTTTATCACACTGGCTTTGTAGTATAATTTCCAGTCAGGAATTGTGATGCCTCCTGCCTTATCTTTATTGGTCAAGATTGCCTTTGCTATTCTAGGTGTTTTGTGGCTCCAAATAAGTTTTAGGAACAATTTCTCTAGGTCTGGGAGGTATGTTGGTGACACTTTGATAGGGATTGCATTAAATTTGTACAGCAATTTCGGGCGTATGGCCATCTTCACGATGTTAGTTCTTCCTATCCAGTGACATGGAATATCTTTCCATTTTCTGAAATCCTCTATGATCTCTTTTCTTAGGGTGCTGTACTTTTCCATGAAAAGATCTTTCACTTCCTTATTTAAGTGAATTTTGTGGTATTTCATTTTCCTGTGGTGCTATTGAAAAACATGTTATTTATACTTTTTCCCTCTTAGTTGTGTTTGTAGAAGAATGCTATTGATTTTTGAGTATTGACTCGGCATCCTCCTACGGTACTGAATTTCCTTATCAATTATAGTAGTTTCTCGGTGGAATATTTTGGGTCTTTCATGTAAAGTATCATGTCATCTGCAAATAGTGATAATTTAAATTCTTCTTTACTTATTCTTATTCCTTTTATTTCTCCCTCTTCTCTAATGGCTGCTGCTAATGATTCCAAAACTATATTGAATAGGAGGGATAAGTACAAGACCCTTGTCTTGTACTTGATTTAAGAGTAAAAGATTTCAGTTTTTCCTCATTTAGGATTATATTAGGTTTTGGTTGTCATAGATGGCTTTTATCAAGTTAAGTTAGAGTCCATCTATTCCAATTTTCTGTAGGACTTTGAACATGAATGAGTGTTGGACTTTGTCAAAGGCTTTCTCTTCATCAATTGAGATGATCGTGTGGTTTTTAGATTCCAGTCAATTAATATAGTGTATTACATTTATAAATTTTGAATATTGACCATCCTTGCATCCCTGGGATGAATCCTACCTGGTCATGGTGTATGATCTTCTTGATGATTAGCTGTATTCTATTTGCCAGGATTTTGTTGAGTATTTTTGCGTCTATGTTCATGAGGGAGGTTGGCCTGTAGTTCTCCTTTTTGGTTGTGTCTTTCCCTGGTTTTGGAATCAGTATAATACTTGCTTCCAGAAATGATTTTGGGAGGACTCCTTCCTTTTCAATTTTATTGAAGAGTTTGAGGATGTAGGGATGATATGTTCTATAAGTTCTTGTAGAATTCAGCTGTGAATCCATCAGGACCTGGACTTTTGTTTGTCATTAGGCTTTTTATTACGTTTTGTATTTTCTTGGCTGTTATTGGTTTATTGAGAGTTGTTATATCTTCTTGGTTCAGTTTTGGTAATTTGTACCTTTCAAGGAATCTGTCCATTTCTTCTGTGTCTTCTATTCTGTGAGTGTAAAGATTCGCGAAGTAACTATTGATAATCTTCTGAATTTCTAGTGGGTCTTTGGTGATTTCACCCTTTTCATTCCTTATTGCTTGTATTTGAATTTTTCTTTCCTCTTTTTGATGAGGTTGGCAAGAGGCTTATCAACTTTATTTAGTCTTTCAAAGAACCAACTTTTTGGGTTGTGGATTTTTTGAAAGGTTTTCTTCATCTCAATTCAATTAATTTCTGCTCTAATCTTTATGATTTCTTCCCGTCTTTGCACTCTGGATTTCATTTGCTCTTCTTTTTCTAGATGTTGGAGGTGCAACATTAGGGTGTTTATTTGTTCCCATTCTTTTTTCCTCATGTGTGAGTTCATAGCTATGATTTTCCCTCTAAGAACTGCTTTCATCGCATTCCATAAATTCTGGTAATTTGTAGTTGAATTTTCTTTGAATTGTAGATATTGCTCAATATCTTCTGTGACCCATTGATTGCTGAGTAGGGTGTTGTTTAATTTCCATGAATTTAGTGGGTTTTTCTGGTTTCTTTTGTCATTTATTTCCAGTTTCATTGCACTGTGGTTGGATAATATTCATGGGATAATTTGTTTTTTCTTGCATATACTTACGCATGACCTCTGGACTAGTATGTGGTCTGTTTTGGAAAATGACCCATGTGCAGCTGAAAACAAAATGTATATTCAGTTGTCGTTGGGTGGAACGCTCTGTAAATATCTATCAGGTCCATTTGTTCCAAGCTGTGTTTATGTTCTGTTTCTTCCTTGCTAATTTTTTGTGTGGTTGATTTATCTTTTTGAGATAAAGGGGTGTTAAGATCTCCTGTTGTGATTGTTGTCTTAGATAGTAGGTTTTTCATGTCCATTAAGATTTCCTGAATGTGGGGAAGTTTTCTGCAATTACTTCTGCCCATATTCTTCTTATGTAATTTGTATTGACTCCTTCATTCTCATTGATGCCAGTTAATCTCACATTGTTCATCCTTGGGTCGTCTTGAAGGTGATGGATTCTTTTTTCCTGCATTCTTGTTGTTTTTAAGAAATCCTTTCTTACCTTTTCACTAGCTGCACCAGAATCCTCAAGATCTGAATTTTTGTCGTTCCTTTCACTCAAATGGTTTTGCATACTTGTGATTGATATATTTTGTTCTTCTATATCTCTTTGACTCTGCTTCATGTGTTCTATTCTTTACTCTATTGCTCATTCCAGGAATTCATCATATTTCTGATCTCCTCTATTTTTGTGTCAATGTCTTCTTTAGACTTAGCTATTAATTCTTTTTCTGCAGAGTTTCTTCTAATTTGGGTTTCCTTTGTATATTTCTGGAATTGTTTCTCTACCTCAGACACTTTGATTTCAAAGAATTCTTTTTTGATTTCAGAAATTATTTCTGCTTTGAGTTCCTCGTGACCTTTCTGCTGTTTCTTTGCTTCTGACGCTGTTAATTCATACCTTTCAGCTGGCATAGTGTTCTGAGCACTTGTTCTGGGTAGGCACTGGGTTTCCCCCATATGTTTCTGTATTTCATTCATTATTTCATTTGCTATGTATTCAAATATTTCTTTTTTTTATTTCAGGCATTAATTCTGGTCTGAGTTCCTCTATACCTTTCTGCTGATGTTCCTTTGCTTCTGTATCTGTTAATTCATTTCAGCTGAACTAGTGTCCTCTGCACTTATTGGTGGACTTGAGGGCTGAGATTTAACTTTTCTCCTTGTTTTTGTCATTTTTATTGCACTGACCTCTGACCTTTGGTGTAGACCTTTGATGCATCTATAATCTTAGCATGTAATGAGATTTGAGTGCCAGTCTATTAAGTTTGAGATTATCCAGTTATGCCTGGCCTGGATCTAGCTATTGTATTCAGTTCCTTTTTGTTGCAGCTCCTGTGGTTCATCTCTGTTTAGTCCCTGCTCAAGGGAGCACTGAGGGGGGCACAGAAGCTCTCCCTCACACTCACCAGGATGGACAGGAGTTTATCAGTTCTTGCTTCTGTATTGGTCTTGGGGGCAGGGTCTTCGGTTAGTTGCCAGGCAGGTTTGTCTGGGGTGTCTCAGGGAGGTCTCTCACTAGGAGGTTTTGGGGCGTGAGGCTCTGGATGGTGCAGAGCATGCAGGACTAAGCCAAAGGATCTCCCTCTGACTCACCACACACTCACTAAACTGGCATGCCAGGTTAGTCATGAAAATTCCCACTCGCTTGGCGGGCTTGGGGCCGGGGATCCTGGAAGTTGCTGGAATAGGCCTTGGTGTCTCAGGCTGGTGGCTCTCTCGGCCAGAAGGCCTGGGCTTTAGTGGGTCCACTGGGCTCCCAAAAGGGTAGTGGATGTTTTCATTTACCAGGCAGGCTGTGCTGGTTCTGGGGCTGCAGTGCAAGACTTGAAAACACTGAAAAAGGTCTCTCTCGCGTGGCAGGCCTGCAGTTCTTGCTTACAGGCCAAGCTGTGCTGGGTCTCGGGCCGTGGGGTAGAACCAGAGAAGACAAATTTTAATGGACATGAAAAATCCAATAAGCAATAACACAATCATAATGGGTGACTTTGAGATCCCATTGTCATAAAGAGATAGATAAACTAGACCAAAAATTAGCAAAGAAATAAAAGAACTGAAACAATTCTGTGAATAAATGGATTTAGTACACATATACAGTGTGTTTTACTCACCAACGTGAGAATGCACATTCTTATCAGCTGAAACAGGATGTTCTCTAAAATAGGCCATTGAGCCGGTCATGGTGGTGCATGCCTGTAATCCCAGCACTCGGGAGGCTTAGGCAGGAGGATTGTTGTGAGTTCAAGACCAGCCTGAGCTACAAAGTGAGCTTAAGGCCAGCCTGAACTACATAGTGAGACCCTGTCTCACAAAGACAAATAAATAAATAAATAAAATAAAATAAAATAGGTCATATACTAGCCCATAGAACATGCTTAAGTAAATGCAAAGGAATTGAAATTATTGCATGTTTATTATCTGGCTATAGTGCAATGAATAAGGAAAGTATTAACAAAAGTCACAAAAACTCCGTGAAAATTAAATAACACCTGGAAAACCAGTGACTCAAACATGAAATTAGAGATGAAATTAAAAACATTTACAATCAAACAAAAATGAAAGTCCAACTTACTGGAACCTGTGGGATGCAATGAAAGTAGTCCTCAGGGGAAAATATGTAGTAATGAATTCTCACGCGACAAAAATTTAGTGATGAATTCTCAATGACAAAAGTAGAGCCCACACAAGAGAATAATGTATTCTGCATGTCAAGATTATAGAAAAAGCAGACCAGGTCAAGCCCAAAGCACCAACAGGGGAGTAAATCATAAAGATCATTCAGAAATTAATACAGTGGAGACTAAGAAAACAATACAAAGAATTATGAAATGCAATGGTCAGTTTTTTAAAAGAATAAATAAAATTGATAAAACCTGAGACAACCTTATCAAAAAAAGAAAGAAAAAAAGTCAGCTTTAAACAATGATGAATGAAAAGGTTGAAATTAAAAAGAGGTCTTGTAGCAATTCAGAAGATCATCAATACCTACTTTGAAAAGCTTTACTTTCATAGGGTGGAAAACCAAAAGATGGACATATTCCTGGAAATGTATGAATTACTAAGCTGAATCAAAAAGTATAAAAATCCCAATAACCCAATATCAGTCAATAAAATGAAAACAATTAAAAATTACCAATGAAGAGAAGCTCAGGTCTTCATGGGTTCACAGCTGAATTTTACAATGTATTCGAGGCAATTTAATGCCAACACCTCTCAAATACTTCCATGAAATTGAAATGGATGCAATCTCCCTAACACATTCCTAGAGCTATTATCCTGATACAAAAGCAGAGACTCAATCATGAAAGATAATTACAAGCTGATCTCCCTAATGAACATAGATACAAAACTCTTCAATAAAATACTAGCAATGAGAATGCAACAAATCATAAAATTTATGCATCATGTCCAAGTGGGATTCATCCCAGGCATGTAGTTATGGTTCAATGTGTGGTGTTCAAAGAATATAATACAACTTATCAATAGAGCAAAGATAAAAATCAAATGATCCTCTCAATAGATGCAAAAGCTTTTTTTGGTAAAGTCCAACCCTGATTCATGATAAAAACCCTCTAGTAAATGTGAATAGATGGTCTTTATCTCAATCCTTCTATGAAAAACAATAGCCAAAATCGTTCTAAATGGACAAAAACAAATAGGACAAGAAAATTATGTCCACTGCCACCATTCTTCTTTAATATAGTTCTTGAAACATTAGCCAGACCAATTAGGTAAGAGTGAAATAATAGATAATAAGGCTAGGAAGAATTTAAATTGTCATTGCTTGTGTGTAACATGATACTCTATATTAAAGACCCCCAAAACTCCATCCAAAGACATGATTTAATAACCAAATTCAGTAGCTTAGCTGGATACAAAGTCAGTATTTAAAAATCAATCTCATTATTGTTCATAAGCACCAAACTCACTGAGGGTTAATTAATTCACACCCTTCACAATAGCATCCCCCCAAAAGAAATAGGAATCAATATAAAAGGAAATAGAAAAATCTATATAGTGAAAATTATAGTGCTCTGTAAAATAGATCACAGAGGATTTCGTAAAATGGAAAGCTATCCCTTGCTCCAGGATAGGAAGAACCAACAGTACAAAAATGGTAACACTCCTAAAATTCTTATACAAATTCAATAAGTCTTGATTAAAATACCTTTCATATTCCTCACAGATCTAGAGAAAATATTCCAAAATTCATCTGGAACCAAAGAGACCTAAAATAGCAAAAGTAATCTTTGCAAAAAAATCAAGGCAAGAGGCATCACAATGAGCAAGGCATTTTCAAAAAAAAATGTGGTGATCAATGGAACATATTAGAAGATGGAGACACACATGTGATCACAGTCCACCACCTTATCTTTGACGAAGGGAGCAGACATGTTCACTGGGAGAAAGATAGCTTCTTTAGTAAATGTTGATTAGCTCTGTCTATGTCGAAGACTAACTATAAGCTCATGTCTACCATCATGCCTTAAACTGCAGTCAAAATTGATCAAATATCTAAATATTAAGTCAGAAACAATCGACTGGAAAGTAAAGTAGATAGAAATCTTGAAGGCATAGGGGTAGGCAGAGTTCATGGACAAAAACCAAACTGTATGGGAAATACTTTAAAGAATAAACAATAGGGATCTCATCTTTTTTAAAATAACTTTCTGCATGTCAAAAGAAATCACCAACAGAGTAAAAGGAAAACCCATCAATTGGGGAAAAAATTTTAACTGACTGCTCATCACACAAAGGATGTGTGTCTAGAACATGTAAAGAATTGAAAAAAATCTAACTCCTCAAATTTGAAGACCTAATCCAAAAATGGGCATCTGAGATTAATACATACTACTCAGATGAAGAAATATAAATGGTAAAGAAATATATAAAAATTGACTAAAAAATTTTATTCTTTTTAAAAGAAAAAATGAAAATAGAGGTGGCTTCCAGTGCTAGTTTTTGGTTTTGTTTTGTTTTTCTTCTTGTTTTTTGAGACAAGTTTTTGCTATTTAGCCCTGGCTGGCCTTGAACTCACAGTGATTCTTCTGCTTCACCCACAGAAGTGTTCGGATTACAGACATTTCTGCCTTGCATTTTCTATTAATGAATAAATGAATGTGTTATGAAATCACAAAATAGGAAATATTATCTATGTGCTTGCCTAGTTTTCTTCTTCTTACCCATCCAAGCCTCATGGTATTTCTCAGTATTATATTAGTGTACTTCATGATACAAGCTGTTTAATTCCAGTAGATTTGCTTTGCAGTTTCCTGAGCATAGATAAGGTGTTTGGATGATAAACTTTATTTAATAAGAGAGTCAAAAACTTGTGAAGAATTCAGCTGTTTTCTTCTTCTCCATGAGATCTTTAAAGTTCTAAAGACAGCCTGGTACACAGTTGATTTAGAGAAAAAATATTTATAATCAGTTCTGCAGAGCAACTATATTTTAGGCTGTACATAGAAAACTTCTGCAGGGATCATTTCCTAAAATTTGTTTCATTCAAGTGAAGTCTTGGTGTTTGGGCACTTTTCAACACTTTTCTGCCTACCCCTATGCCTTCAAGATTTCTGATATTTTGAATTTTTAGGTAAAGCCTGAAGTTCCACATTCTCAATGAAAATTTATTGCATAGTTGTTATACTAGATCTGGTGATAAACACTGGTGATTTAGAGAAAAGTGTGCAAAATCTATGTATTTGAGGAATTTGGGAGATGTATAACAGATAGACATAAATTACATTTAAAGTAAATGTGAAAAATGCTATACTAGAGATAAAGATACATGGTTCTAGAAGATAAGCACAGGGAAACCAATCCTGCCTGGATGACTTGTCACACATTTCACATTGGTATTTTTAGAAAAATGAGGGCAAGTTATTCTTGATGAAGGAAACAGAATGGTAGAGCTTTAGAGTTGGGAAGAGCCCAAGGGATACTGGAACTGATTCAGGATGCACAGCAGTCAGAAAGCTGGAACCAGGTAAGAAGAAAGAGTAAGAAGAAAAGCTGTAGCCAGGGTCCCTGTGGGGTGGGGTACACATCTTTTCTAGAAGCCATTCTGTGTTTCCTGTTGAGAGGTATATCTTGAACATGTTTTTCTACTTGTGGATAGGCAAGAAGTAGAATTGGGCTAGAAAGCATTCCAGAATGTTCCTTCAAAAGCTGAATGATTTACTTTACTAAGTAAGATAGTTCATGAGAATCAGGGGGAGACTGAAAGCATGGGGACCTGGATATGAAGAATATAGAATAGCGTGCTAGCGAGATAGCTCAGGGCTGGCGAGGTAGCTCAGTGGTCTAAAGAGCCTGCTTAGACAAGCTTAGGCAGGGGCAGGGTACTGTGGTTTGATCCCTGGCACCACATGCCGTGCCAGTCCTGGCTCAGGGTGGGCTGAGCTGGCCAAAACAAACAAACAAACAAAACAGGATAGGCTCGAGGACCACACACCTGCACTGGTGAATTGAGATGATCACCAACTCGGATGTACAAAAACTGCGGCCAGCATAGGAGGTGTAGAAATGCTTCTGATGCCTTTATTTTACATTTTCTTTTCTTTATTTTAGGGAAGGGTCTATAGGGTGTTCAGGGCCTCATTACTAGATCGGACTCGTAGAGATTCCCATGTTTACAGCCACCCAAGAGCTGGGATTACAGGCATGCACCACCACATGGAGTGTCAATCGCCTTCTCAGTGGCCCCCGGGAGGGGCGGCATGGTGGGCCTGGGGATCTAACCCCCAGCTCCTGTACCTGCTTGTAGGCGAGATTTGACAATTTGGCCAGCCCTATTTTATTTTTGAGGGCTGAGATTTATTAGATTTTTATCATTAAACATTGTTAATGTTAAACGTAAGAATTATAGTTAGGCAAACCAAACTTAAGTTAATGAGTTCTCTTCTTTTTACCAGTAATTTTATAGATTGCTAAACCTTTTCCCAGTATTTATATAATCCTTATTCAGAATGGTGTGCTTCAAAGATAAATTCCACCTACATAGTGAATCATGTGCATATTACAAATTATGAAGTTTGTTAATTATTAGTTTGTTAATTACATTTAACAAGCTAACAAAATAGTCTTATTTTAGAATGCTTTACCCTAACTTTGACCAAAATTTTTCTCCAAACTTTTATTTTTTTTCATTTTCCTTTTCATTTTGTAAAAAAAATGAAACATTTTTATAACAAATAATGATATAACATCTCTGTTCTCTTGCCTGGTGTCTATTCTTTAGGGCAGCTAAGGCAAGCTAGCCATTGGATTTGGAATTTTTGATCTCTAGTTTTTAAGGCTGATTACTACCCAGGTAGGTCTTATTTTAGGGGAAATGTTGGGTGTTACCTGTCCGCAGTAGTAAATTTAGCAACACCAATGGTGAGGAATGACAACTGGATGTGGACAAACGCTGGGGAGCACTCATGAACAGCCCTTCCCCCAGACAGATCGATTTCAGTGAAGATAGTTTAGTCCCTGCTGCAGTGATCTACAGTAATTCAGAGCACAGACTTCTGCCAGTTATTGGAGCAGTGCCAGAGCTCAAAGATGTCGCTGAGCTATGTGCCTTCTTCGTCAGGACCACTCTCTGACGATTGCTGCCTTGCAACCTGGCCTCACACAGCAAAATGCAGGGCCCATGATCTTCCTGGCATGAGTCCAGGCCTCAGGGGTCTCAGGAGACCCCTAGTTATCTCCCACTCCCTCGAAACCTATGTCCTGTGCTGTTGCTCACCCAGTATCAGTGGAAGGTATCACTTGGCTTTTTTTTTTTTTTTTTTTTTTTTTTTTTTTTTTTTTTTTTTTTTTTTTTTTTTTTTTTTTTTTTTTTTTTTTTTTTTTTGTATTTTTTTTTTTAGTACTCTGTCTACAGGGTCTCATTCCATAGATGAGACTCAGAGATTCTCCTGTTTTCAGCCTCCCAAGTGTTGGGATTACAGGTGTGCGCCACATGGTCCAGTTTCAATCACTGTCCCAGCGTGCCCTGGGTGTGGGGCTGGCACAGCACAGGAGGGATGAAACCTGGTCCTTGCATCTGCCTGAGCAGGCGCTTTAGTCTGCTGAGCTATCTGGCCAGCCCACTTCATTTATTTATCGAGACTCTCGTTTTGACTTTGAGCTCTCCTTGGGGCCCGGCTGGCGTCATGGGCTGGGGCTAGGGCACTTGCTTCTGTTTGGCTCAGGGCCAGCAGGCTGTGATGTCGTGGAAATGACTTTATACATCTGAGTTTGACTGACTTGGGCTGTAGAGAGGTTTGGGAAGAAATTACAGAACACGTTTTCTTTCCTGAAATTTGTGTGACATACTCTGTCTATGCTACATATGAATGTGTTGACAAGCCTTTTACTGCCATTTGTATGGATATCTTCTGTCTTTAGGAAGAAATAAAGTTTTCAAAGTGCATCACATGTTTTGTGTCTTTAGTAGAAAGCTTTGAAAAAGGCAGCTAAAAGAGAGTTTACTTCTTTTATTTTTTCAGTGCCTAATAAAGGGATAGGCAAAAATTAGAACTAAGCACCTAAAGGCTGCCTTTAAAGTCTGAAGATAGAGAATAAAGGAAAAAAAGGTTTTAGAAAATTGAGCAATTAAAGTAATTCAGAGGACTTAAGAACCCTTGAAAAGACTCTTCAATGTGGGAGAAGATGGAATCCAGAGATACAAAAGAAGATGAATGATATGGGCAATGATTTTTTAAAAAACTGTAGAACTAACACTAATTGAAAGGAAAAAGACTGTTAGAGGGAATTTAAAGAAATTGCTTTGGTACATAATTTTACAGAATATAAACAACATTATCAGTGGTTAACAAGGTGGTTGAATATGCTCATTTGATATAATTCTTTTGTTTTTATAATCTTTTATTTATTTATTTGGCACAGTGTCTCATTACACAGCTTGGACTCATAGTGATCTTCCTGTTTTAACTGCCCCATTGCTGGGATTAGACGCACACTACCATACCCAGTTCTGGATTGGCACAGGTACTGGGGATTGAACCCTGGTCCTCATGCTTACCAGGCAGGTTCTTAGACCACCAATCTATCTCTCAAGTCACAAATTTTATTAAAAAAAAATCTTGCTCTCTAAACAAAAATGTTATTTTAAATAAGTAAAATGAAATAATTACCCTGTTAAACACCTTAAGAATGATGCTTTTAGGAATTTTACATCCCATACAGAGAAGTTACTATTGATTGAGGGGTAAATTATTGTACAGAGATAGATATAAACTTAGTAGAATGCATAGAGTAGAGTTTTTGTTTGTTTTTGCCACTGCAGTGATAATGACTTTGTCAAATAAACGCTTACCTTAGTCTCTTTTCTGGACCACAGGCTATTGTCTTTCTGTCTCACAGCCATATATCATTACTTCCATTACTTCGTATTTTTTAAAATGCATTTAGACAGGGTCTGTGGGGTCTACAGGGTCTCACTATGTAGATCGGACTTATAGTGACTTTACATATCAAGAGTCCTGCCAGAGCAATGAGATGATGTCATACTTCATTTACAGAAAAATAGATCTAAGGCTGTTACTCTTCAGCTCCCTTTGCTGTCAGGCATGGGAGAAGCTTTGGCAGAGACGGTAGGGTCTTTAAGTGAAGAGAAGGAGGGCTTGGGCTCTATTCCCTTATTATAGATATACACTCAACCACCAAAGTTATAATCTAAGTGTGCTGCGATTCACTGAAGACTGCAGCCTACTTAAATAAATGGCCATTTAATTCAAGGAAATGTAAAAGGCTTTTTCGTAGGCAAGCTACCTGTGTATATTTTTATTTCTTCAATACTGCACTTTGTTTTCTTGCTCAATGATGTGTTCCTGGGGCCTGATCTTCTCATGCAATAGGAGAAAACCAAAATTTGATGTCATTTTTAAGATGAAGGTGAGGGTTTTCCAACCCTGTTAATCAGCAAGACAGAAGCGACAGCCCCCTAAATCCTGGGTCAGTGAGTGCTGTCTCACTAATAGCCTGCAGAGATTGATGCAGTGTTGCTGTACATGTCACCAAACTGTGGATTTCTCCTTAAGAAGAATGCTCAGTGCTGCCACTAGGCCTGAGCCATATGGACTAAGGGATCAAGTCAAAGATATGCACAGGGTATTAAACATAGACCAGGGGGACAATCACTTGACATAAAGCCAAAATCAGTAATAAGCTCTATGATCCAGCACTAATATCAGATGTAAGCTTCAAGGACAAATTTCATTCCAAGGCTGGTTTTAATTTGGGGGGACTAGGAGGAGATGTGTACATCTGCCTGGGAAGATTATACTTCAGAATCAGACTATGATGCAGTATTTGGCACCCACTCACTTCATCTGAAAGCATTTATGATAGAGAATGAAGGGGCCTGGATCATCCTATTCCTGACTGCTGATCCGCAGTCACTGGAATGTGGACAGGGAGGTTAGGATGGAGGCAATACTGCACACCAAATACTCTTAGCTGAGTGATGATCTTGATCTTGATGGTGTGAGGGCTATGACCTTCTTCTGTATTTTCTCCGTGATGCCTGGTGGTGCCAGGACTGTGTTAGCCTAGATTGCTGTGGATATCCACATTACTTCATGGGGAAGCTGATGTCTTAAAACTGCTGCATTATTCCATGCCCAAGAAGGAGTGTTGGAAAAGAGGCTTAGGACAATGAAACTGCTTGTTGCTGGTGTTGATCTCCCTGTTGTCTTGCAACTCATAGCTCTTCCCCAGGGAGCAGAATACAGTGGTACCCATATGCTGCCTGAAATTTGGGGTGACAACACATCTTTTTATTGATGTCATGCATAGTCTTTCATTTGGTTGAGGTGGTGAAATGGTAGCCACAGTTTCTCAGGATATTCAGGTTCTGGCCAGCCAGAACCATGGTCAGCATGGTGTGTAGAATGTTGCAGCCCTTATGGATGTGCATCCGGTCAGTTACTGTATTTCTAGAGTCCACAGTGTGCTTGGAGGTATACAGGGACACTGCATGTTGTATGACTGTGTAGTTGGCTGGATGTCCTGTGATGCGGGTCTTCTTATCTCTATTGGCTGTGAGCTTTAGGGTACCCTTGTTAGTGGCAGGGGAATCTCCTTGTTGGCTACACACAGCTCATTGTAGAACGTATGGTGCTAGGTTATTTCCATGGCATCTAACCTAGTGACAAAACCATGTGTGAATAATCCACAGGCATTGTTTTCAGTGATACTGGCTTTACACATGCCAGTGTCATTGTCAGCGATGAGCACAGAGATTTCTTCATTCTTGTGATCTGTGATGGATGGCATCAGAGCAGTGAGAGGCTGCAGAGTGAGGGCCAGCAGCTGTAAGCAGGCTATGCTGTGTTCTAGTATCCCTGGAGAATCTAAGATTCTGAACACAGACCTGCATCTTGCTTCTCTTCCATGGATCTTCTTCAGTGTTTACCTACTGTGTGTTCTCAGTTTGCTTTTCAGCTTAGAGGAGAGCATCCAGATGACCAGCTGGCTTCATTTATACTTAGCATTATATATATATTACTTTTTATGGCTTCCAACCTGCCATTTCAGTGAAAAAGAAATATGATCACAGGGCAGCTGGAGTTAGTAACCAATCTTAGGATGCTGTTGCTTAAATGATTTCTCAATTATCTTCCAACTGAGTCTCTTGTGTTGATAAAATGGAAGCGTCCTAAACAGTAGAGTTCATATTGTAAAACTGAGAAGTTTCAGAGGTTGTGCCATCTTTTAACCTTTCATGGCACCTGATTTTCCTGACTTGTGCGCCAGGTCTCATCTGTCATGCATACATTTCTACTGGGACCAAATGAACTCCTCTTGTTAAACTCTGTACCACGCCATTCAGATATGCATTAATTTAGTCAATTGTTATTGATGTAGCAAACCTGGCCACTTTCAACACATAGTGTCATAGGTGCAAAAGGGGCTCAAATGTTTCTATGGTATTGATGAGAAATTTTGTCATGTAAATGCCAAACAAGCAGCACTGCAGCCAAAATTTCTTGGTGGCCCAAGCCTAAAGTCTCCTAATTGGAAGTATGTGATGCTATAATGAAAACATTATCAAACCAGCTGTCCTATGTGTACAGATCTTCTGTTTTTATTCATGCGTATGCATTTATTACAAACATAGCACAAATAGAATATAAAAAGAAGTTAATGCTCACAGCCAAACCTGTTAAATTTAGTTCAGCAAATTGTATGAAACCCTCCATCTGTTTGCTGCATTATCCCCACAATGATAATAGGCAAGGCAGATTTGCTAGCTGAGTTTTATAGAGTGAATGGCTTGTTCAAAAAATATATATATAATAAGCTCCCCTAAATGAAAACCAAATGAAGCAGCATTATTTTCTTTTCTGTGGCTTTGAGTGTTTATGTTGTGATGTTACATTTACGCAGATGTTATTACTGATCTTTTGTGCCAAAGGGTGTCTCTGAAGCTCATTTATCAATAATTATTGCTCTGGCCAATGTGAACATTCTAAAGGAGCAAATAAGTGCGAAGAGCAGGTCTTCTGGTCATGAATGCTGTTTTCTGCTTCAGCGCCTTTTCTTGCCGGTTGAGTCTTGGCATTACAAATACAACATAAGTATTTTTTATAAAAATGTACCTTTCACAAAGATCTTGGTCGTGCATCAGTTTATAGATGCACTAGTACTCATGTCCTAGTGTTCTTGACGTTCGTGCGGAATGAATACCGTGTTCTCATATGATGCAGGACTTCACTAGAACCCACATCTCCTTATCTCCTTAGCAGTCAGTGTAATTGTTGGGATCATTTTAGAAATCTCCTGACATGTCCTTCTGGAAGCTCAAACTTCTGAGTTATGTTAATAGCTACCTTAATTCCCAGATATTTTTTTGTGGTAAATTCTAAAGGTATCTCATTTTAAATGACTAAGTACTTAGCTACTATTCTGTGGGAGACATGTGTATGGATGTACAGAGGCCAAAGATAAATGGATCAATCTATACACATTAAAATAATTACCAAAAATTCACTGTTAGATTCTACTCATTATTTCCTCTTTTAGCTTTTGGTTATTCTGGTTGTATGCATGCAAAATCCTTAGAGCCTGTCAGGAAAGTATAGCGAAATGTGACACATCTAATGTTATTCGTTATTTTCATCACAATGTTGCCTTTCTTTTCCCTCCCTTCCCGCCCCTCCCTCCTTCTCCTCTCCTCTCTTTTCTTTATCCTCCCACCTTTATTTTCTTGAGGCCAGATAATGCTATGTAATTTTGGATGGTTTGGAACTTGCTGTTTAACTCAGGTTGGTCTCATACTTACAATCTTCCTGTCGCAGCCTCTCAAGTGCTGATACCATCATTCTTTGATATATTGTTAGTTTTACATAAACAGTATTGGGGGCAAGCTTTAGAAATGAAAGCATCACCTATATGTGTAGCAGAGAAGAAGATTTTCTGCACTCTGTCATTAATGAAACACTGTCCCCACATTCTTTGAGTGGTTAAAACTGCAATTTTGTGTCTAATAGTTTACCTCCCACTGACATATCTTGCTAAATAAGAAGACATTGAGCTTTTCAACCTCAGTTTATCTGGAAGTCCCCAAATAATATGGCTTTGTTCTCCAAAGCCCTTTTGGGGTGGCAGGGCATGTGTGGCTTTTATGGCTGGTTAATTCTCCAGGTTGCTGTCTCATATGTCCTAATTACATTCATCTGAATTAGTAGAATAGTTATGATTTGATGTCAATATTTTACAAACTCCATTAAAAAACTGCAAGTAATTTAGGAAATTACAACACATAAAAATATTACATGTGAGGCTACTTATTGGAACTTCCAGGTTTCACAGGCCATGTTCCTTGTTTCTTTCTTTAGTGCTCTATATTTGTTTTTCTAGTCTGATCCAATTTTTTGGTCATGCTTACCTCCAATCAGGAGTGCATTTCACTCAGTTTCCTCTATTCAGAATTGAGACTCCTCAACTTTTACTTGAGCTCATTGAAAAACAAACAACCCCCCCATTTTCTCTCTAACACCCAAATCTGAATGATGTCATAGTAAACCCATAACTGCATTTTTGGATGCAGTTGTACCTTTAAAAAATAGGCCTTTGTATTATTAGAAAATTTTGGAATCTGATTTTTTCAGCTCACCTATCCTCCAAATAAAGATTTATAAACTAAGATTATTGCATTTGGAATCTGCTAAACATAGATAGGTGATGTGAGCTGGGTATAAGAAAAAGCATGGGTAGGTTTCAGGGGTATCTTTTATTACGCTTTTAATAGACCAAATATTGGAATGTACTCAGTTTAAGTGCATTTATTATCTGACACATAATAAACAGCAAAAGATAGGATAGGGGCTGGGTGAATAGTGAGGACTTACTGCATCTACAGGGAGCTCAGGGCATTGGCTCTAGTTGTTCACAGCACCCACGGGGCAGGATATCTCACCTCTTCCTGATACTTCAGAGACAATTATTTCCAGCTCTCCAAATCAGAAAAAGTTAGCTGTGGAGCTCAGTAATGAAAGATGTCATTAGGGCAGGTTCAACTTGGGCTGCCATTTTGCTAGTGTTTAAAGACATCTTGGGCATTATGTTTAGTGAAACCAAAAGGTTTCTTCCTTTTTAACTTTCTATTTACCTGGTTGCTTATTAATTTCTACATTTATCTTTGCTCCAATACCTGTGTAGCTTTTGCACATATGTAGAGGTAAGGTGGTTATTTCAACAAGTTCCATGAATTATTAGTTTTATTAAATGGCAGACTGACTGGTCGCTTGCCCAGGATCAGTTATGGCACTTGCCCAAGACATGTTGTTGTAGTCTTGGTACTGTGTTAATCCTTCTAGCTGAGCTCACTTCATGGCTAATGGCTGGTCCTGCTGATAAACCTCAGCAGCCTTACTCTACTTGTTGGGATCACCCACAGTAGCCAAGCCACTCCTTCACCAATTATACATTTAATTGTTTTTCTGGTGCATGCATTTTTTTTCTTACATCATGACTCTATTATTCTTAGTGGAGCTTGGGGAAGAAAAGTTGCCATCTTTTCTCTCCCTTTTCTTTTTTCTTTGTCACTATTGTTTTGTGTAAGCCAGTGCAAAACAGTCTGGTAAAACATGGGTTCAGCATCTGGAATGGTGTATAGCAGTGAGTATGCAACTAGCTGTATGCTCACCTGATTTTTCAATGCTTAGTTATCTCTCCTGTTACCCAAATTTCACAGCATGCCCTGCTTACCTCTCTGGTGACTATCAGGTAATAGATACAAGGGATTTTACTGTATAAACATGGTGTGATTGAATGTAGCCCTCTACCGAGTAATTATCTCTCTCCAACTCTTTTCTCCCACTTTTCCCATGTTCATCTACGTGCTAGTCTCTGTTTCTATGAGATGAACTCTTTTTAGCTTTTACTATGAGGGAATATGAAGTATTTGTCTTTCTGTGCCTGATTTATTTTGCTTAAAGTAATCTACAAGCTCATCCATGTGGCTTCATATGAAAGACTTCATTCTTTTATATGGCTAAATTGTGTGCATATTGTATATTTTAGGAATCTCATGTTTATATGCGCTACATTTTCTTTGTCCATTCATACACTGATATGTACCTAGATTGATTTAATTTCTTGGCTATTTTTAATGGTGCTGCGATAGATATGGAGCTGCAGTGATAAATCAATCATTGCCACCAAGAGCATAGGATATTTCTTCTTTCACTCTATTCTTTCCAGTATTTGTTATTTTTTTCCTTTTGATAATAACCATTTTAACTGGAATGAGATAATATCTTTTTGTGACTTTGATTTACATTTCCCCGTTGATGAATGATGTTGAGTGTTTTTATATACTTGTTGGCCATTTGCATATCTTCTTTTATGAAGTACCTATTCAGATAATTTAAATTTAGATTACTTGTCTGGTCTTTCATTCC
Source organism: Ctenomys sociabilis (assembly GCA_004027165.1). Classification (NCBI taxonomy): domain Eukaryota; kingdom Metazoa; phylum Chordata; class Mammalia; order Rodentia; family Ctenomyidae; genus Ctenomys; species Ctenomys sociabilis. The sequence goes on along the minus strand of PVKA01007570.1, from coordinate 1,201 downwards.
TGTTGATATATATAAGAAATACTGAAAGAAACTGTGGTTTCTTTCAGTATCTCTTAATTTTGAGTCTTAACTTTGAGTCTTAAATGAGATTTACTTTGAGCAAATTTTTGTATTGGTGAGAGACAGGGCTCAAGATTCATTCTTATTTGTATGAATATTCAGTTTTCCAACTATTGAAAAGACTTTCTCCAATGAGTGTTTTTGATGTCTTTGTTGAAAATTATTTGGTGCTTATAGGGATTTATTTGTGGGTTCTCTTTTTTGCATCATTTCTCTATATGTATGTTTCCTCCCCACAGATTCTTTTATTGACAAACATCTACAGAGCTTTTGTATGTATATGTTCATAGAAGAAATCATAGATAGGAAAAAAATGAAGTGTACATGGAACTTTTTACCAAAATAACTGTAAACTAGGCCAAGACCAAGTAATTGCTAAAATACTAAATTAATGTGTAGTACATTTTCTAGGGCCTGTGAGACTAAGTTAGATGCAAATAAAAAGATAATGAGAAATCTGAAATATGAGGAAATAAAATAAACTTATTTTTTAATTTTTATTTATTTATTTACTTATTTGGCACAGAGTCTTCCCACACAGCTTGGACTCATAGTGATCCTCCTGTCTCAGCCTCCCCAGTGCTAGAATAACAGGCATGCACCACCACACTGGGTTTTAGCACTTGGCTCATTGCAGGGTTGGCATGGCATGCAGTGGATTACAAGACTGTGCTCAGTCTTAATTGCCTTCTCAGCATACTCAGGGGAGGAGCCAGCATAGCAGGCCAGGAGCTCAAACATCTGGCCACTGCATCTGCTTGAAGGCACTTTAATCCACTGAGCTATTTGGCTGGCCCTTTGGAAGGATTTTTAAAAAAAATGTTTTAATACTTTTAGAAGAATTGTGTGTTCTGTATTTTAAAAAAGTTTGGAAGAATTTTCCTGTTGTGTTTTCTTTCTTTCTCTCTTTCTTTCTCTCTCTCTTTCTTTCTTTCTTTCTTTCTTTCTTTCTTTCTTTCTTTCTTTCTTTCTTTCTTTCTTTCTTTCTTTCTTTCTTCCTCTTCTTCTTTTTCCTTCCCTCTATTTACTTGTTTGCATTCCCTGATGATTTCCTTCTCTTTTGGTTCATGAGGTTGTAATCCTTGTTTCTGCTTTCTAGAATGTCCTTCAAAACATTTTGAAGTGTTGGTTTGGCAGTCAT
>PVKA01007569.1:19864-77276 GCA_004027165.1 Ctenomys sociabilis | reverse complement strand
AAGGTGAGCTCAACAACTCATACCCAGCCGGGCATGGTGGCACATGCCTGTAATCCCAGCACTCGGGAGGCTGAGGCAGGAGGATTGTTGTGAGTTCGAGACCAGCCTGAGCTACAAAGTGAGCTTAAGGCCAGCCTGAACTGCATAGTGAGACCCTGTCTCAAAAAGACAAAAAAAAAAAAAAAAAAACTCATACCCTAAGCATGAAGGCAGACAAAGGATCAGCTAGCATAACTGTACACGTGATCTTTTCAGGCCTATTTAGAATGTGACTGCTTTGGGAATGACGAGCATGAATCATCGGTAGGACAACGAGTGCGCCTTGAGACCGTGAAGCTAAGTGAAGGACATCACATGGTTTCTCCCGTATGAGAAACCCAAATACAAATAATTGAAAGAGCAAGATAACAGAGAGCTAACTAGAGAGCTAGCGCTTTTGCAGGTGGGAAGAGGAGTTAGAGATAAAGGAAGATGAGAGTGAGGAAAGTAAAAAGGGTTATAAGATGGTAGGTGCATCCGCCGGCTCCCCGTGATGAATGTAACCGCTGTGTACATAAACACAAAAAGTGGGGGCCAGGGAGGTGGCTCAGAGGAATAAGCACTTGCCTGGCAAGCACAGGGGCCTGAGTTCAATCCCCGTATCCACCAAAAAATAAAAATAAAATAATTTTAAAAATAAACATAAAAAAGTTAAAAATAACGTAAAATGTGATTCCTTTTCATAAAATCCAACCACATATTAATGAGTGATAGAACACACCATATGAACAAAGAAATGAATAATCCATTGTTTCATAAAACATTTTATATGCTACATTATCTTGTAGATGTTTATATCACTTTTCTTAGCCATTTGCTTCAGGCACTGAGAGAGTTAAGCATTTTTTTGTACTTTTTATTATTATTTTTAAAGAATACAAAATAGTGATAGAAGAAAACAGCATTATACATGATACAAGACTTCACTAAACAAAGCAATAGGAATCCAACAGTGGTTGCTGTATTACATGATGCTATGTACAAATTAGTTTTTCAGATTACCAGATATAAATGTATAAGTTTTGTTTTTTTAAAAAACAGGGGCTGGGGAGATGGCTCAGTGAAATAAGCACTTCCCTGGCAAACACAAGGGCCTGAGTTCAATCCCCAGTTCTGCAAAAAGAAAAATAAAGTACAATTTATATAATTCAGGTATAAAAAATAAGATAAGTAAGCAATTACACTCTTACTTTACTGATAAGAGACATCTGCTAAAATAATATCTGTAAATACAATATCATGTATGCACCTTGTACAATGCCAAAACATTATGAAAACAGTTTGCAATGTATTAATTTATCAAATCTTGTTAAGCTGTCTTGAAACTGTCTGATTGATATTTGTACTTCAATAAAATAAAAAATAAAGAAAGAAAAAAGTAAAAAAAAACAATAACTAAGAAGTTATAAGAAATTCAAGAGAGGAAAAACTCAGAGTAAAAAACAAAAACTGTAAGCATTAACTGCTCCTTTCTTTCTTATATATTCATATAATTAGAATTCAGAAATATACTTTTTAAAGTTTCTAATACTAGGAGAAGGTATCTTATGATGTCTTTTACATAAATTGTAATTCAAAGATCTAGTATAAATCTTAAAACAAAATTAAGATTAAGCATTATCAGAAAATTAAATACTAATTAATTAAAAATTAAATGTTTCAAAACAATTGAACTAGGAAAAAGTTTTCATGGTAGTAAAGAAGTACTAAGAATAAAACATAAGATAAATACTGGAATGACAAATAAATGAACATCACTTCTGACAGTTTGGGGATAGGATATCACACAAAGTTCTAGTGTATTGTGGACATGGATAATGACCATGACACTTACTGGTGGCCAGGTGTCACTTGTAGGACTGAGCTACAGCTATTTCCTTAAAAACCACCCTGTAGACACATATGGAATCATGACCCATAGGGTGCAAGAGAAGTCCATTTGTAGAATGTGCTGATGGAAGTATTTTGCTGTACACAAAAGAATAACTGAAAGACTACTATTGTCTACTGCTTATTCTCCTGTGTTTAATTGTTTGCCTTATTTGGTGGGTTCTTTCTATTCTCATTCATGGGGTTGTGATCATTTTGCTCCCTCACTAGAACATCATTTAATAGTCTGCGTAGGCTTGGCTTTGTCATCATGAAATTCTTTAGTTGTTCTTTGTCATGGAAGTATTTTACTTCTCCATTATACATGTAAGAGAGTTTTGCAGGGTATAGCAGTATAGATTGGAATTTGTTTTCTTTCAAGACTTGAAGTACTTTGCTCCATGCTCTTCTTGCCTTGATGGTTTGTGAAGAGAAATCTGCCATTATTCTGATGGATTTTCCTTTAAATGTGATATGTTTCTTTTCTTTAGCAGCTTTTAGCAAACTGTTCCTGTGCTGAATTTCTGGGATCTTGATTATATGTCTGGGAGTGGTTTTAATTAGGTTGATGTTATGTGCAGTTCTATATGCTTCGGTTACTTGAATGTCAGATTTTTGCCCCATAGTTGGGAAGTTTTCTGCTATTACTTCTGCCCATATTCTTTTTATATCATTTGTATTGACTCCTTCCTTCTTATTGATGCCTATTAGTCTCACATTGTTCATCTTTACATCATCTTGCAGGTGTTGAACTATTTTTTCCTGCATCCTAGTTGTTTTTAAGAGAACTCTGTTTACTTTTTCACTAGCTGCAATGGTGTCTTTAAGGTCAGAGAGTCTATTTTCACTTTCACTCAAACGGATTTGCCAGCTTGTGACTGAGGTTTTAATTTCCTGTATACCATTTGGAATCTGTTTCATACATTCTGTTTCTTTCCTATATTGCTTATTCAGGGGTTCCATCATTTTTATATTCTGCTCTATTTGTTTAATCAGTGTATTCTTTAGAAGTATACGCTTTAGTACTTCTTTGATTATAGTTATCACTACTTTTTTTACTTCAGAGATTATTTCTGATCTGATTTCTTCTATACCTTTCTGCAGTTGTTTCTTTAATTCCAATGCTATTATTTCAGAGATTTCAGGTGTGTGATTTCCAATTTCCTCTATGCTGGTGTCTTCTGCATTTGTACTGTGTGGACTCAGGGCCTGAGACTGCTTTTTGTTCCTTCTCTCTGTCATTTTATACACCAGTGACTTCTGACCTTTAATGTAGAGCTCAGAGTTATTACCTTAACACCAGGTCCAGATCTAGGAAGTTCAGACTCCTCTAGGTAGGTGTGGCTTGGGTCTGGCTGCTGTGCTCCACTTCTTCCTGCTGCCGCCTTGCAAGTGAATCCTTTGTGTCACTCTGGCAAGATGTTCTGCTCCTGAATCAGCTGGGTGGGTCTTGCCTCTAGCCTTTCTGCAGGGAGTTCTGCTGAAGGGTTCCACTCTGGGCCTGCCCTCTGGTCGCTTCAGGATCTGGCAGCCCTGGGTGGTCTCACTCCGAGTTAAGCATTTTTAATTACTTTTTATTTTTAACAATGCTGAATCACAAACATGAAACAAACAGAACCAAGAAGAACTTTACTTCCACATGGTCCTATGATCCTGCCTCAAACACACATGTGCAAAAAATGTGCATTATCTCACATATCCTACAGGACAAAAGGCACTGTGGTAAAATTTTAGAAGAGAGACTCGTGATTTTCTGTTTCATCCAGTTTCTGTGGGCTCCGGCCTGAACACAGGCTGCTCAGTGGACAGCAAGTAACACTGAAATTCCTCTCTGAGACCCAGGTCTTGGGTAGAGGAGGATGAAATGAGAACAGTGTCAGCGGCAAGCCAATCAACAAGACAAGGCCATAAGTTCTTGAAGGGCTAAGGTCTTGCTCCAGACTCAAGATGCTTCTCTGCCTCTGAGACCTCCTGGGCTGGGCAGGTGGTGTGCAGCCAAGAAACCACTTGCCCTGCTGGGGAGAGCTCTGCACATCTAGTATGTCTCAGAGTCTTGCATCTTGTTTCATGAGCAATTGAAAAGGAAAACACAGACTATGTTCCTGTTTTCTTCTTACATTTTCTGGATTAAAAATGATATAATTATTTTTGATTCCTGCTGTACACCAGGCTTCATTTAATCAACAACACTGTCAATATTTCAACCAGAAAAAGAGCCCCACAAATAGAAGAGGAGCCAGTTTAAAGCTACCTTGTAAGCTAGCAGCTGTGCCAGGTTCTCTTTGTTAAGCAGCCTCTTGATTTAAATTAAAAACCTATTTGATGGTTTATTAAATGCCAGACATTTAGAAAAAAAAAAGCCAGACATTTCGCTATTATCCAACAAAAAGATTGCTTTGTTCCTAGAGTGGGTCATATTTGATAATTCAGACAAAAAACAAAATCCAATTTTTACCTTCAACATTGTAAGGGTTTTGTTTCTTCTAAATTAAAATTTTAGGGGCCGGGAAGATAGTTCAGCAGCATAAACGCCTCCCCAGCAAGCACAAGGTCCTGAGTTCTATCGCTGGAACCAAAAATAAAATAAAATTCTGGCAGACCTTTGTGGCCACAAAGATGTTTGCTCTTTAGACTTCAAGATGGTAGTTATTCGGTTGGGGATATAGCTCAGGAGCTTAAGTGCCTGCTGGGCAAGTGCAAGGTCCCAAATTTGATCCCAAGTACCGAAAGAAAAAAAAAAAAAAGATGGAAGTTATTCTTAGATCTGCAAGGTGCCGTCTGAGGCAGGAGATGAAATTGCTGAGCTAATGTGCCTTCAAGGCAGGCAGATGTGGCAGCTAATGTATAGTCCAAGACCGTCTGGGATTTAGGGGACATTAGGGGGAGCTCAAATGCCCATATGTTCACCTCTGTGGCCATTTCTATTTTCTTCCTTTTCTTGGTCTACCTTTTGCTGACAAAGGTTGGAGTTGTGACCGCCAGGTGAACTCCTCCATGTAAGGGAGGACATGGCCCCAGCATCCCAGCAGTTCACTAGGGAGCACCAGGACGTTCAGGCCTGTGCCCTAGCCCTTGCCGCCCCCTAGTACGGGGCGCTCCGTCTTCCTTTCCCATCACACCCACACGCACCTGCAGCCTTTCCCAGATTCACTCCTTGCTCCCACTGTGCGCCAGCTGGAGTCTTCTGACACTCCCACGTGACCACATGCGTTTCTGCTCAAAATCCCAGTGCTGCTCAGGATTATGCACAAATGGCCAGGTGCAGCGTAGTTACCTGGGCCCTGTTATCCCTCCAGGCCTTCCTCCCATCTCCCTCCGAGGCTCAGGAACATCATCAAGTCAGAACTACTTCCTGTGTCCCAAATATAGCAGTCACTCAACAAATATTTATGGAGTACTTAAGACATACTTAACATGTCAGGTATTAGGAATACAGAAGATGAATAGGTAAAATTCCTGGATTATCCTAGAGGATGCAAAATTAATAAAATATGTATATATTAGAAAGGGATAATTTCTAGTGATTGAAAACAATAAAATGAAGAAGAAATTCATAGCATCCCTCTTGCTCATAGATCTTGCCAGATGCTCTTGTGCTTATTTGAATCAAATATATTTTTGCATAGTATATCTTGTTCAAATCAAATATATACTAGAACATAATGCCTATACTGAGTTCTCATCCCTTTAGTCTCAACTTGGCCGTGTCTTTCTCTTGAAAACTTTCTTTTCCCCTGAAATGCATCTTCCACATCCTTCCTATATGGATTCAGCCTTCTATTGTTTTCTTTATCATGTATTTATCAATTTGAATTGCCATCGCTTAATTAAATGCCCATCTTCCAGATGGCCGGTAAGCCAGCAAGCACCGACTCATTCACGTGGTTGCCCCAGCACGCAGCACAGGTCCAGGGTTCAGGAGCTACTTCTGTTGATTGCTATGCACTCAGAGACACTGAGCAGAATGAGCAGAAATGATCCTCTAATGATCTTTTCACATCTTATAATTGACAAATGCTACCTGGTGCATGCTGTGTTGGGAGTCTCTTGCCTGACTGTGATTATCTGGGAAGGAGTAATTGGAAGAGCCCACTGCCATAATAAGTTAACATTTTCTGTGCCATGTGTCTAAGGATTTCACAACATAAGATCCCAAGGCTGGATTCTATCAGATCTTAACCAAAAATTCAAATCATATTCTTTCTTTCAAAGGTTCTTTGAACTTTTGCAGCTACTGGTGTTGAGGGTTGGCAGATTAATTGCTGGGGACCCACTCAACAAATATTTACTTACTTAGGAGGCGCTGGGCCACATACTGTGCAACAAAGATGAGTATGATATGCTCGCTGTTCTCCAAAGCAGTCATGGGTGGCAGCAGTTTTCAAACAGAATATGTATACCATGCGGACACCGAAGGCTTTTCAAAAGGTACACAAGCATGAGTAGTGTTAACAGAAACCATTTTCAGGTCCTTAAACTGACCTGCCTGGAATGGCTTGCAGAGCAGCCAAACCAGTTCTACTTTTTCACTTATGTTTTTGCAACCATGCTGCAGAACAGAGGCATAGCTCATACCCATTCTGAATCACACTGCACATTACCCTGAGCATAAAAACACTAAAGAAACCAAGGGATATGGCAAAAGAAGTCTCCTATATATGAAGTGCCGTAACTCCCTCCTTCTTCATCTCAAAAATCGATGTATCACCAATACATTTTTACTGTCAAGCATAAGTGTTTTACCAAGTTTTCAATACAGGGGCCAGTGAGATAGCTCCTGGTCCAGAGCACCTGCTTAGGCAAGTGTACAGGGACCACAGCTGGATCCCTGGCACCACACGCCCTGCCAGCCTTGCCCCCAGGGTGGGCTAAGCCAGCCACAAAAAAAAAGTTTTCAATACAAATGGGTTTTGATGACCTTTACTGGTAACAATTACTTGATAAACTCAAGCTTATAAAAAAAAAAATTCTTAGAGCCTAGTGTTAGGAAGATCTTTTAATTTAAAATTTTCAAATTTAAATATTTTTGTTGCAGAGAAATATGATACGGTAAAAGATTTTCACATGTAAAGATATGTAATACTTTAAAATAAAATTATTTGAGGGAGGTGGAATGAAAATGTAAGTTCTAGGGCAGGGAGTGTAGCTCAGTAGCAGAATGTGTGTCCAACACTGCAAGGCCATGGGTTCAAATCCTAGGTTGATACTTTCCTCCTTGCACTGCTCTTCTTTCCTTCCTCTCTGGAAGCTATCTGAATGGGCCTGCTTCCAACACAGCTCTGGCTAAGCCACTCTTTTTGTGTGAAGACTTCCACAAAATGGTACATTCACAGCTATACCATCTACTATCTTTTCTTCACTGCCAACTTCCAAGCCCACTCAATTTCCTTCCATTTCCTGATGTTCACCAAATAGGGTTTCATCAGCAAATCTCTCAAATATCCTTGTAGTCTTCTGTCTTCAGGAAGATTATTAATGAAGACACTAAGTCAGGCTGGCATCAATAACGACGCTTAAGGCCATCCTCTGCACACTTCTGTTCTACTCAACAGAGATACTGTGTCATTTATCATTAGGTCTTCTCAGAGTTCTGGTCCCTTAGAAACTTCACATGAGGGTAAACATGTCCACATCTGCTTAAATTACTTTTGCAAGTGAACTAAAGAGCAACTGAATTAAATGTCACTGCAGGATGGAACATCTGTTACATCACTCTCCACACTCATCCATCTTTAATTAGTCTAGTATGTTATGTCTAACGAACATTCTCTTTTGTCATGGGTGGCTCAGGCCCAAAAGGAGATAATAGGCCAGTGGATAAGAGTAATAAAATCTCATCACTGGTTCAAACGTGGTCAAGTAGTGAATAAAAAATAATGGCTCCTTGGCAAGGAGAGAAATAAACAGCAATATAACAGGCTGGACAAGGATAGCTGGAAGGCTCAGCCTCATGCAGCTTGTTAAAGCAAAGTCTGGGGGAGAAATCCTTGTCTGACTTTAGAACCAGGAACAGCTCCAGCTTTTTTTTAGCTTGTGTTTTCTTAATAGATCCTGGAGTGTGTCATTCGCGAGGGTCCTTTTTTCCAATTGCTGAAAAACACTGGGTGGTGTGGAAAAGAGGTCATGATGGGACGGTTTGCAGTCGTACTCCTGGTTCCATATTTTTTTTTTTTTGCTTATTTCTTTTTGTTTTTTTTAATTGCAGTAAAATAGAGATGACCTTCAATCTATCACCTCAAGTATTTTGAAGTAATTCAATGGTAGTAAGCACAGTTGTAATGTCAGGCAGTCATCTCCCCTATACATCTATAAAACATTTGCATTTTGCAAAACAGAAATTCCAGACCTGTAACACAATAGCTCTGTTCCTTTGTCCCTTTAGCCTCTGGCAACCACCATTCTACTTCTTGTCTCTGGGATTATGAGTGCTCTTAGGTACCTTATATAAATATAATTGCACAGTTTTCCTCACTTTTAATTAAATTTCTTTTTTATTGTTGTTGTTGCTGTTGTAAATCTGCATCCTCTCCTGGAATGAGAGGAATAATGAATAAACAATCAAGAAAATAAAAAACTCAGTAGAATAAGCACTTCCCTGGCAACTGCAAGGGTCTGAGTTCAATCCCCAGTTCTGCAAAAAAAAGAAAGAAAAAAGGAAATAAAGCAAAAAGACTGCCCAGGGTTAACAAAGGTTCTTGTCTTATGAAGTCAGTGATAAGGATATAATTTTTACTAATTAAAAAAAAACACAATAGATTATAAGACTGTTATTTACATGGCTAGTTAAATGTTCACATGACAAGCGCATTTAAAGTAACAATAAGTTAAAGAAGAGTGTGAAAACAGTAGACAAGAAATATCAAGATAATTAAACAATTATCAATTTAACAATTGTAGATTTTCACCCATAGACCTAAGGGACTAAATATCAATATTCTGGTGCTGAAGACTATTGACAGAGCTGCTTCTATGACATCAGTTTTCAAACTTTATTGTGCATGAGAATTGATCAGCACAAGCTGAGTGAACCAAAGCAGTGTTGACCACGCTGTAGGAGTTGTGAGGCTGGCCTCACTCGTGTTAGTAGGGTAACAGTGGGTTATGTTATGGCTATTGAACTGTGGTATCCATCCGTTGCTACTTCGATTCCCTCTCTCCCCCATGGTTAGTGTTCCCTGACCAACCTATTGAGCTCAGGGGCAGAGGCAGAACGAATAATGCTGTTCATAGAGCCTCATTTAGCCCTGAGGTGCAGGATCTGCTAGGCCTGTCCCTCTGCCAGCCTCGTGATAGCCTTGGGGATAGCCCTCGTGATGGTTCTACTTTGTATTTCTTTTCTGGTCTGCCTCTCTGTCATGAGATACAAGCCACAGCGAAAGATCCCTATCTGTCTTCTCCCTTGTTCATAGCTTTTGTTTTCTTTCTTTCTTTCTCTCTTTCTAGAATATGTCAGTGCTGGAGAATCACCACTGGCGATCTACAATTGGCATGCTTCGAGAGTCGAGGCTCCTGGCTCACTTGCCAAAGGAAATGACGTAAGCGCTGCTGAGATGAAACAAACTGATGTGATGGGCACACAGGAAAGATAAGGGCCTTTTCTGGGGTGCGCCAGCTTTGGGTCCCTGTGTGAAGGGCGAGGAGTCAGGGCTGTGCTTCCTGCCTGCCAGCTTGGTTGTCTATCAGAGGAGACGCGGTGTCACCTAGCGCAACCCAGAAGCCAGATTCTCCCTGCACACTTCAGGGCCGGGAGTGCTCTGTGACTCAAAGTCAGGCAAAGGGAAAACAAACAGCTCTCAGCTTTCACACTCTAGCACCAACACTCTGCTTTGACAAATTCCTGTCCTTTATGTTAGCAAAATTGTCCTCCCGTTTAGATCCAAAGAATAAATATTTGTCAAGAAGCAGCACAGGAATTTCCAAGCTAGATTTAGGACGGGCTTGAATGTGTTTTGTAATTGCCAGTCTTAGCAAACATAGTCATCAAAAATTCTCTTCCAAAATGTCTTTCAGTAAGCAAATTAACTGGCCCTCCAACAAGTTTTTCACCATTAATTTGTCTAATGTCCCTCGCATTTTAAACAGAAGAGGAAATAGTAGCTTCCTGGTCTAGTGTTTGTTGGCCTTCATATGCAGGCTGAATCTTTCGAAGTATACGGCCATCCCCTCGCTTACCATTTGTCCCACATTAGCTGCTCTATTATCTTCCAAGAACACCACTAATTCTGATTTGTTTAATGACAATGTACACAACCCTTGGGAACCAACTGAGTGGCAAAAATAGATGACCGCACCCTTCTTAATGACAAGCACGTAGCTTGAGGTCAAGGAGCAAGCCATATTTCCCCATAGGACAGGTAGCATGCCCTGCCCCTCTGATGCTATCTCATGCTGTTTCCTGATATTCAGAAGAATGTGAATGTGCACGAGGGGCCTCAATCTTGATAATGTTTTACCCTCTTAAACTAAATAAAGCCAGCCCACCTGCATGGTATAAAAATGTATGCCTTTTATCAATGCTACATTGCAACACTGAAAAACATGCAAAATGAACCAAAAAACAAACAAGAAACCAAGAAGGAGAAAAGTTAAGTCAAGAGGAACAGGAAAGAACAAAATGAAAGGAAAAAGGAAGAGAGGAAAAAACACTTGAGCAGTGTCATCTGCACACCAGGGGGTGGGGCTGGCACAGCACATGGTACTGGTGATAGAACCCTGGCCTCTGCACTTGCTCAGCAGGCACTTAGTCAGCTGAGCTATTTTACCAACTGTCAATGTGCATTCATTTTATTTATTTATTTATTTAGTAGAGGGTCTCATTACACAGATCAGACTCCTAGTAATCCTCTTGTATTCAGCCTCCCAAGCACTAGGATTACAGGCATGTGCCACCACACCCAGTCGATCACTGTCTCAGGGCCAGCACAACACACAGGGGATAGAACCCTAGTCCGTGAATCTGCATAAGCAAGCACTTTAGTCCGCTGAGCTGTCTGGCCAGCCCCAATGTGCATCCTGAAGCATGTGTTTTTATCTCGAATGCTGATGCACTATTTTTTCAGAATATTCATGAATAGAAATTATTGGCCAGAAAATTTGAATTTTTAATGTGCTTCTTGCATATTATCAAATTCTTTTTCCAAAAATTTGTATCTACCAATATTTCCTTTTGCGTTATAAGATAATCTACCCATACACTGTCACTAAAATCAAGCTTTATCTTTATTGTATTTTTATATTTGAAAACTTGACACACACAAGCGAGTATATACATATATGTGTTTATATGTTTGCAGAACAGATTTTCATTCAGTTAGCAAGCAGTGTTCAGTTAACTGACACTGAAATATTTTGTGTATTTATTGATCATTGCTATTTGTTGAGAAAGCAAATTTTTGCATTTGATCTTTTCCTATTTCCTATCAGATTTATTCATAAGAACTCTTTGTATATTAACTATAGTAACCATATATATATATATATATATATATATATATATATATTGAGGTTTTTAGCTTTTCTTTTATTTTAATTCCCAGAACATATTTAACTAACATATTTTATTTTCTAATTGTAAATACAATAAATATTCATATTTTTTAAAAAGCCACAGAATGTTGCCATAAAGAAGAAAATGAGGGCTGGTGAAATAGCTCAGTAGCTTAAGTGCCTGCCTGGCAAGCACAAGGTCCTGAGTTCAATCCCTGGTATTAAAGACAAGAAAATGAACCACAATCACCGTAATCACATTGTCGTTCCCAATTCTTTTTTGTGACCATGGAGAGCACGCATTACGTGCATTGTACCTGGCACTTTTAGTGTAACGACAAAACAAGATGCTGTCCACATCAACAATTATAGCCGTGGGGCCGGCAAGATAGCTCAGTGGTCTAAAGCGCCTGCTTAGGCAAGTGTGCAGAGACCACGGTTTGATGCCCGGCACTGCATGCCGCACCCACTGCCCCCAGAGGAGGCTGAGCCAGCCAAAAAAAATTAATTATAGCTGCACATCATCGTTTCAATAAGTGTATAGTATTCATGTACCAGGGTTTAAATAACCTCCTATTTATGAATATTTGTGATTTTTTTTCTCCTTAAAATGTTTCATTAGCATGCCTGTAATCCCAGCACTCGGGAGGCTGAGGCAGGAGGATTGTTGTGAGTTCGAGACCAGCCTGAGCTACAAAGTGAGCTTAAGGCCAGCCTGAACTGCATAGTGAGACCCTGTCTCAAAAAGACAAAAAAAATAAATAAATAAAATGTTTCATTAGTCTAAACAATAGAATACATACCCATGCAACTTGTTACTTTAGTAATTACAACCTAACCTGTTCATATATAATTTGTAGATGAACTGTTAAATTAGTGCTACCATCAAATGCTGTTAACACTAATTTCTAAACAACACTCTAGAAACATTGCTAACTCAGCAAATGATTTAGCTGTTACTTTTAACCTTCACCAATAAAGATGGGAGAAATAGTATCACACGGATAGTTTAATCTGCTTTTCATTGTACTAAAAATAATATCATTTCCTATTTGGGGGAATTTTGCATTTTTGTGAATTGCCTGTTTTATATGATTAATGTTCAGGAATAGATTAAAGATATATATGTTGATTATCTTAAAACATGAATGGACCAACCATATATCTCAACAGATTGAAGTACCTGCTTAGGCAGAGTGCAGTGGCCGGGGTTCTACCTCAGGCATGCCATGACGGTCCTGCCCCTGGGGCACGCTGAAACAGCGATTGAGACTAGGGGTGGTGGTACAGGCCTGTAATCCCAGAACTTAGGAGGTTGAAAACAGGAAAATCACTACAAGTCCGATCTATAGAGTGAGACCCTGTAGACTCCACACTAAATACATACATACATACATAAATAAATAAATAAATAAATAAATAAATAAATAAATAAATAAATAAATAAAATGTGAATGGTGGGGGCCAGGGAGATGGCTCAGTAGAATAAGTGCTTGCCTGGCACACACAAGGGCCTGAGTTCAGTCCCCGGTTCCACAAAAAAAAAAAAAAAAAAGTGAATGGTGAAACTACAAAGCTATAAAATATAAGTAAAGGAATTTTTCATTCGAATTGTAAATAACTTGTTAAACAGGGGATAAAGCCTAACCATAAATATTTATAGGTTAGGCTATATTAAAAATTAAAATTTCATTAATAATTATCATAAAAAGTAGAAAGACAAACCACATGGTGACAGGAGATATTTCCAACATATAACTGAAAAGGGCCAGTATTTAAAATATGTGAAGGATCCTTAGATTCAATAAGAAAAAGAGAGACAAGCAAACTGAGTAGTAAAAACTAGAATAGAAAAATCAAAAAACGAAATAAAAACTACCAATAAACCCATGAAAATATGTCCAGCTTCAGTAGCAAAAATCAGGGGAGTTCAAAATAGAAATCCAATGAATTGCATGATATATTTATCAAATTGGAAAAAATGCAAATGGGAAGAACATTAAACAGTGAGAATCTCATCTTTTACTGCTGAGAGTGAAATTTTAGACAATCATTTTCAAACCTGTCAATACCTCAGAGATGAGCACACCCTGCGATCCACTCATCTCCTTCCTGGACCAGCTTCTAGATAAGCCTCTGTACACGTATGGGGGACGCATATGGAATACTGAATGTGCTACTTTTTTTTTCTGCTTCACTTTATTAATGTATTTAGTAGAGGGTCTCACTACGCAGCTCTGTCTTGTTGTGATCCTCCTGTCTCAGTCTCCCAAGTGCTGGGATTATAAACGAGTGCCATCACCCCCAGTCTTAGTGGCCAACTCAGTGCACCACGGCACAGGGGCGAGGCCAGTGCAGCATATGGTACCAAAGATCCAGCCCCAGTTCCTGTAGCCTTCTGCCTCTCTCTCTCTCTCTCTCTCTCTCTCTCTCTCTCTCTCTCTCTCTCTCTCTCTCTCTCTCTCTCCTTCCCTCCCTCTCTCTCTCTCTCTTTCTCTCCCTCCCTCTTGGAAGCATTCAACAGGATTTCTTTCTTTTTGTCTCCCTTCCTTCCATCCTTCCAAATGTGTCACTTTCAATAGCAGCTAAAAACTACAAACAACTGAAGTGGCCATTGATAACACATTGTAATAGTCCTACACTGGGATACAATATAATGAAAGCTACACCCTCCACATCAACATGGATGAATTTCAGATACATGATTTTAAACCAAAGTGACAAGATCTAGATTAATATATAGTACTATATAACTTGAAGTTTAAAAGGGGTAAATGTGCATGCACTATTCTAAGTAGTGCGAAAACCCTTACCACAAAGAGTAAGAGGATGATTACTTCAGAGCTGCGTTGAGAGGGCGTGATGGGAGAAATGGGGAACGATTTCCTGGAGCTCTGGAAGACAAAGTTCTTGACCTAAGTGGAGATTACTTGGTGACCACTTTATATTTATCCAATAAACTGTGTATAGATGTGCCATGAGCTCTACTTACATATTTCATTTCTAAAGGTGAATTTTTAAAACTGTTATAAAAAATAAATACTGTTATGAGCCAGGCATGGGAATGCACACCTGTAATCCCAACACTCACTAGGGAAGATGAAGCAAGAGGAGTGCAGAAAGATCTAGGCCAGCCTGAGCCACATGGTGAGTTCAAGGCCAACCTGCACTACAAAGCAAGACCCTGTCTCAAAAAAAAAAAGTAAAAAATGTTCAAATAAAAAATGTTATGAACCATTTTTTCCATGAATTGCTTCTACTATGAAATAAATCTCTACTATGCTGTTATTTTTACAAAATATCCCATTTCCCCCTTAGGGCATGCATTTCTATTAGGCTTTTGGTTTGCCCTAGTGAGAACCGTGGACATTTATAAACTTCCCTAGGCATCTGCCTAAGGTTTCATCACTCTGTGCAGCTCCTATCCAAGAATAGGAGACTCACTCCTGGGCTGGGGGAAAGGGGGTATCCTGGGAGAAAGAGAATGAAAGGCAGAAATGAGATCACAAGACACCTGAGGAAGAGGTAATCAAGCATCCTCTTCAAAGAGATTTGTTGTGTGTGTGTGTGTGTGTTTCTCTTTTCATTCTATGGATGCAGACAGGATATTGAACAGCAGCTGGGCTCCCTGATCTTGGCCACAGACATCAATAGGCAGAATGAATTTCTGACTCGGTTGAAAGCTCACCTCCACAACAAGGACTTAAGACTAGAGGATGCCCAGGACAGACACTTCATGCTCCAGGTAAACAGTGCCAACAAAAGCCATTAGCTTTGTTCTACCAAAAACACTTAGGGCTTGATCAATGATTTTAGCACATCTGAGGAGTTTTCTCCCATGGTATAAGTTAGAGTAGTGACCTACTTTATTAAAAGCTTTGAGACGCATGAATTGTTAAGTGGTTTCTAAGCAAAATCTAGGTTTCACGTCAATAAGTTGATAATATCTCACTTTTCCTTGTTCTGTAACTACTTCACCACAAAGTAGCCCCACTAAAAGATTGCACACACACAACAAGGGTTGTTTTATTGCCTTTGTGTTTGTGTTTGTGGTGCTGAGCATAAACACCTTTGAATGCTAGGCAAGCACTCTACCACTGAGCTACACCCTCAGCCCAAGTGCTTACCACATTTTGTGATTCTGTGGCTATAAAGCTGACCTGTGTGATAACTGTGCAGTTTTGAATGGCTTTTTCTACATCATAAAAGTGTATTGCTAATCATAGTACTATCAA
Source organism: Ctenomys sociabilis (assembly GCA_004027165.1). Taxonomy (NCBI): domain Eukaryota; kingdom Metazoa; phylum Chordata; class Mammalia; order Rodentia; family Ctenomyidae; genus Ctenomys; species Ctenomys sociabilis. The sequence continues at coordinate 61,647 of PVKA01007569.1, read as the reverse complement.
AAATTGAAAGGCAAGAGGCTTTCCTTTACCTAAAATCTATTTGAATACGTTTTGCTTTACTATCTAAAGTGTTCTTTTCACCTGAGGTGAAATAAACAGAATGGACACAAATAAACAAAATGTTTTAAATTTAACTCAGTTGAAGTGAACTGAATCAAGCCCAACCCTTCCTCCTTTACTCCATAACAAGAACTTCATTTACGACTGAGAATGAGGGCAGAGTTGACCTGCGAAGTAGCAGTGTGGCCTGCTAGCCAAACCAGAGCCACTTTCTCGCTCCCTCATAGTCTCTCATCTCCCTTCTAACCTTTTGGCACAACAGACCAATCCCATGGACCATGAACTCATCTAGACAGATCAATTTACCAGGGAGATAAAGACTCCCTGAAGCATCTAATGTCTTTGTTCAGATTCTCATGCTGTGCTCTATAGCTACCCAGTGTTTCCACCCTAGCCAGGAAGTACCCTACTCCCAGCTGTAGAGCTGGGGTTCCCTCCTGCCTTCTTCCTGAGCTAGTCTTCTGGTACCCCAGTGCTCAAAGATGAAGTAGATGCTTGATTCAAGTAGTGCAAGTCAAATTATGAATAGTGAGAATATCTGGCCTGAACACTCACATTTCCCAGGAAAGACTTATTAACTGAAATGAATCCTTAAAAGGCAGACTTTGAGGGAACATCTACCCCTTACCTACTCCAATGTGTACCAGTGCCACTACCAACCAGGCAGTAAATAAACAACCAAATTTGCAACTTCCTGTGACCCAAGACTCTCCCAGATACCAAAGAGTGTCAAAACAATGGACACTAATAGTAGACCAGGCTCTCAGCAGCAGTCTCTCAGCAGATAACGGTCACAGGAGAGAATCTACCTGACCAGAAATTCAAGGTGGCCTCCCTGGGGTCAACATCACTGAGAAAATCTGGCACTTCTGATGCAGACCAGTATGAGCAAAGCCAGAAAGGCCCAGAGTTAGCCGTGCAAACACAGCACTCCTAGGTTTTCTGTAACTCAGCACCAGCACTGGCAACTAGACCTCACTTACATATGTAGGTGCAGGTATAGATATGCAAGCACATGTAATGTAAGAACTGTACAGATTGGGTCCTCAGGACAATGAGGCCCACATGATCTCACTGAGTCTCATCAGGACTCCTGCAGCCTCACTGTAAGAGTCCGTAAGAGGTGAGGAACAGGGCCCAAGCATTCCTTGGCCCACCTAGCCCAAGTCTCCTCCAGGAAGATCTGTGTCCTTCAGCTGTGGCTCTTCTGTCCTTCTGGCCTTTATAAAGCAGGAGTTATAAATTAAGGGTTTTGTGTAGTTGGGAATAAAGGCTATTTCCTGACGGGGCCAGACAGGGAGGCCCTGTGTAAATATAGGCCTAGGACGATGTGACAGACCAGCAGGCTCGACAGTACCCATGGCTTAGAGAATATTTGCACATAAAGGTCATCCTCTGACAATCTCTCCCTGCCTTGTCATTTCTCAGATCGCCTTGAAGTGTGCTGACATTTGCAATCCTTGTAGAATCTGGGAGATGAGCAAGCAGTGGAGTGAAAGGGTCTGCGAAGAATTCTACAGGCAAGGTTGGTAGTGATCCAGCAACAGAGATTCTGAAGCCCTTTCTCCTTCTAGGCATTTATCCTACGAAAACAGGAAATGGCTGATCTATCATGACATTTGTTCTTCCATCAACTTGTATTATCCTAACCTTTCTCATTAGCTCTCTTGCACCTAGCTCTCTTCCATCAACTTGTATTATCCTAATCTTTCTCATTAGCTCTCTTGCAAGCCATCCAACTCTTTTGTTTAAAAAAAATTTTTTTAATGAATAATGTTGACTTACTATGGAAACAATGAGGAATAAGAGGCTACAAAAAAGAGTGAAAGTGAAAGATATATACAGATAGAAAAAGAAATGATAGATAGATAGAATATCTATCTAGTATATCCATCTATTTCTTTCTAATAAGGTGATGTTTATCCTGACATTCATTTTCATGAGCTGAGCACAGCTTAAAGGCTATGTGCCATTTTCAGTCAATGTCTTCTACTCTCACAGAGGAGGAGTCAGGTCTTTATGTCTGCCTTCCACTCACTTTCTTAAAGTTCGTAGTGAAATAAAACAGGGCTGCCAGAAGATCGAGTTCAGCCCTTTAAAGATAGTTTCAACATTGAAGCAGAAAGGTTTTGCTGTGAAAAAATGAATGGGTTGGAGGGAAAGATGAATGGCCTTGAGGTACATTTTCATTTTTGAAGGGTTACCTTTCTTCAGAAATAAGGCAATGAACTCGCAAGCAGGATCTTGATGTTCAGTGGGATATCGGCCTGACGACACAGCCTTGTTTCTTCAGGCTCGGTTTCAGTGTCCAGGATGTTTGTTCAGGCACCAGCAGTGGCCTCACACTAGTGACAGTATCAGGTTTGAGAGGCTGAGAACAAATAAAGCTTGAAGTGACCCACATACCAGCTCTGTGGGGAGGTCAAATAGAAACAGAGAGTCTTTTGAAGAAGCTTCCATTGAAAGATGTGTCAATGATATTGTGACGGCCCCAAAAACAGAAGACAAAAGAGAATCAAGTTCATGTAGGCCCAAAATGCTTTGCTTCCCAGGCTTTCTCTCATAAAAGTCCCTAGGCATCTCCTACAATTCTGTAATTTCACTTGAATTGAGTATGTGTGGCTAGAAATCAAAAGCTCAGTTCTACTTGCCCATGATATAAAATCTCCATGGGGGGCAAAGCAAAAGGGAATATGATGAAATTGGTGCAAAGAGGTTGTAGATTAAGTAAGATAAGTACTTTCTTTACTTGTGTGCTATATAAACTATTAAAATAGCAGTGAAACAGGAACTAGGACCTCAATCCTTGAAAATCAGTGGAGCAGAAAAGATTGTGTTCTATCCCACTTGGTTCTGACTCGTCATGCGCCACTCTTGGCCTTCAGCTATTGGTTTAACCCTTTTTTTTTTTTTTTTTTTTTTTTTTGCTCTTGTGGCACCTTATGTAGACTCTGAACAACATGGCACTAGGACCATGTCACTTGGACAGAGAGTAAGCCCCATAGAGTGAGGGTATCAGAATTGTTAACTAAGCAAATAAACACCACCAACCAAGTAAGGTACCCTATAGTGTCTGCCAAATTGGTTCTAAAGTATATGCATGTACAGCACTATAAAACTTTAAAACCTGAAATATTTGTAACTGATCAATAAAGAAGAGTTCTCATATATTTTGCTCTGGCATGTTCCCTGAAAAGAACTAAGAGGGTAGTTCTTTTTATTTAATGCTTTATGGTCTCCAGAAGTTCTGCCCAGTTTAAGAAGATCAGACTCTGGTTACCCAAGCTGACTGTTCTCCATATGGATTTGTTTGTTTGCTTGTTTGTTTATTTGTTTTTATGAGGTACTGGGAGCCACTCTACTACTGAGCTATATCCCCAGCCCATTTTATTTTTTTTATTTTGTAGCAAGATCTCACTCACTTGCCCAGGCTGGCCTTGAATTTGAAATCCTCCTATTTTAGCCTCTTTCCTAAGTAGCTAGGTTTACAGGCATTCACCAAGATACCCCATTTCTGATTTTTTTTTAATTCTATAAAGAAAAAGTGTACCATTATGATTAATCCTATTCTGATTTTCAGTTATAGATTTAGACTCCAATCCCCACTCATCGTAGCCTGGTCTGGCAAGCAGGCTTCCACAGATTACCAGCAGTCCTGGACAAAGTAAAATGAATATAATCCAAGGGAAAAAATCTCCAATTTAAGAGTGAAGGAGCAAGAGGACAAAAGAATGAAATCCTATGAATTATGAAAACTGTTAGAACCTCACCACAGATAGGATTCCAAACACCTTGCACCTCCCTCCCCATCTCTCAATACCTTTAAGAAAGTACCAGTTCTGTCCTGTTGTGACTATACATTGATATGTCTTTAGTCAACCTAGTATCCCAACAGCTTTTATCACATAAGCCAGGACAGCAAGACAGAAAGTCATTGCTAATGGGTTCTGCAGGATAACAAGCCAAAGAACAGTGAGCCCCATGGTAACTTCTTCCCACAGGGTCCTTAAAACGATTGCCACATGTTTCATCAATTTTGGATTACCAAGAGGTTTCTTCTTTTTATTCCTCTTAGGTGACCTTGAGCAAAAATTTGAACTGGAGATCAGTCCTCTTTGTAATCAACAGAAAGATTCAATTCCTAGCATACAGATTGGTGAGTTGAATTCCACGTCAATTTGAAATGAATACTTTGTCACCTGTTCCAGAAGTGACAAGACAACAACAGCAAGACCCACACACAGCTTTCCAAAGTTCAGTGCTGGAGGTCAGAAGAGCTGGCCACATATTTTGTTCATTACTGATCTACTAGATAATTCTCAACTGAGAAATTATGAAAAACATGAGACAAGCGTTATAAGCCTTTAACTAATGTAATGCTGTTATAGTAATGCTATGGTTTAGAATAGAATTAAAATCAAATCCAGTAGAAGAAAAGTAAAAAGAATCAGTTATTCACACTCCGAGGTTAAAAGTGAGCAGTCCACCCAACTGGGCCTCAGGACCCTTCCAGTTTGGTCCCGATCCCCACCCCAAACTCTCATTCCCAAAGGGACAGGCCTCAGGTGCCAGAGCATGTAGTCCACATGGGACCTAGACTCCCACATTTCTCTGTCTCCCACTTCAAAAATGTTTTTCTTTTCTTTTTGTTTTTGGTTGGTTGGTTGGTTGGTTGGTTAGTTTTTGGCTGGCTCAGGATGCCTTCAGGACAGGTCTGTAAGGCTTGAGGATCTGGGGATCAAACCGAGGCATCCTGATTGCTTTATTTAATCAGTCACTTAAACAACTGAGCTAATGGGCAGGCCCCCTGTGTCTCCCACTTCAACTCGCATTCTCAACTTCATTTTCTTAAAACCACACTCTTCAAGTGTAGATAAACTGCTAAGGGGTGATGTGGGGGAATCCAACATAACTATCACTTTATCTAGCTGTATTATGTATATGCTCATTAACCACAGCAAATGATGGAAATTTGACTTGCTTCACTAAAGTATTTTTGCTCCATTAAGAATTTCTATTATACCTTAAAACACTGGTACCATCTATTTGCAAAGCAAGCCTTTTCTTTTTGGTGCAGTTTCTTTCCATTAAAACAAAGCATAGAACTTCAATTCTTTTTCTTATGATTCTGGCCCAAAATATATCAGTTGATGATTTTTCTACTGTGCACACCGACCTCAGGCAGCTGGATGCATTCATAGGGCCGGACACCATCACAGGGGGCACAATTTAACATCTTGGCACTGGGAGGGAAAAGGGCATGTGGAAAGGTCAGCTGAAAGCAGAGAAAATCAGAGAACATTGGGGTGATATGCTGACAGCCTGTGTGGCAAATGTAACCCTCAAGGAGTCATAAATTCATACTCAGGAAGTAAAAGCTAAGTGGATTCAGCTTTGAAGATATGAGTGGAATATACAAATATTTATTTTTTTAGTTAATTTTATTGAGAAACAAATAGCAATGAGACCATTTCAAAACCAATTAGTAGGACAGTTTCAATGATACATTGCATATTGTTGTCTTCATAGTGGTTATTCATAGTACAAGATGCAGACATGATATCCTGTCCAAACACTATTAATACAAATATTTCTTCTCTTTGAATTAAGAGAAAGTAACTGTATATCTATCCTAACTGTTTTGTGTATACAGATACAAAATGGTCTTTCATTTGTATCCCCTTTGTTTGTTTGGTTTTGTCACAGATGGGTATTCCCTTGCCATTTAAATGTTGTAGTGAAATAAACCAGACCTACATGTGTAAATATCATATAGTCTCCCTAATGTAAGAACTCAAAAGAAGAAATAAAAATAGAAAGGTATAACAATTAAAAGGAAAGTGGGAACTTAAGGATTAAACAACGAAGAGAGGGCAAGGAAAACAGCTAGGAAACATGACAGGCAAAGCCATACATTTATATGCACAAGATGGTTAAGGCAATGATCCTGAGAATCTTCAGCAGGTTTTTGAAACTAGCAGTTAATTGCTGGGATTCTCATCCTAACTACAAATATCTAAATGGGAATACACGGAACTATGACATTAAGGATGATCCGTCTCTTTCCAAGTTGCTCTTAATATTTTTTTGTTTTTTGATAATTAAACTGATGCCTCCAACCAAAAATAGGGGAAGAGTAAAAAAAAAAAAAAAACACAGAACCCAGGGCAGATGACAACATCAGTGACAGAAATACAGCCTGAGTTTCCTTGAATACAGTGTGTCCTGTCCTGAAGGTTCTGCAGATAATTTCTTAATCCCAAAACACTATGTTAAACTCTGGCTAGAAACAAAAAAATTCCAGGTAATTTTGTTACCTGTTAATGACATTTTGAAACACACACATACACACACACACACACACACACACACACACACACACACAGCATTCACCCTTTTAGACACACAACCTGGATTTGCAAGCCAGCCCTGATTTTAGAGATTCTGTCCTGCTGTTGTCATGAGAACACACTTACTCTTTCACATCATATGTCCCGGTTTTCAGCTCAGGAAATTGTGGTTACCATAGATACTTCTTTTACAAATGGGATGGAGGTTGAATGAATATATAGGGAAATCCCATGGATGCCGCACCAGTGCACCAATAACAACGAGAAAGCGAAGGTGGTTATAAAATGACTCTCGGTTCGTAACGCTCTTTCTTGTCCCGTATGTGCCAGCTCGCACAGGTTCAGAGCCAGGAAGCGTGATGAGAGCAGATCAGGCTAGGCTGGAAACACCTAACAGATGAGCAGAGTCTAAGGGAAGCTGCAGGCTCCAGCCTTCCTCTTCTCTGAGCTCCATCCAGTGACAATTTTCCCACTGACTCCTAGTAATACAGTTCTTTCCTCTGCCCTGTCTGGAAGATCTCTTTCCTGTCACAGTCCAAAATGAGGATTTTTTTTTTAAGTCAGGTCTCAGTTGGGCTTAGATCTGCTTTTTCTATTTAAGTAATTCAAGTTTACCCAAATGAAACTGGGGTATGGTATTCCCTCCCATCACCAGCACTTGCTCCTCTCTCCACCAAATGCAGCGTTTATAAGGATTGTGTTAAATGCACATCTGATTGACCACCAATCCTCCCTCTCACCTCCTAGGAGAACAATACTCCAGCAAAGTCAGCCAATCCCAGAGAAGAGACGGTGGCAAAGCAGGCTCCCAAGTAGCTCTCTTTTATATGAAAAACTGCCTCAGGGTGTCCATTCAGGCTTTAAAATCATTTTTCCACCTAGTGTAAGAGCTCTGTATGTCTGATAAGTATAAATATGGATGTTCATATTTTAAACAATAGAGTAAATCATTTTACAAACTATCTTTTTAGATATCTAATATCTAATTTATAAGTAAAAGGTATTAGAAAGCAGATGTGGAGATTGTTAAGGAGAGGAAGCAAATTCGAGAATAGCAGGCACAGTGGCAGCTACACAGCAGCCTGAGCCAGGAGGGTGACAAGTGTTCAAAGCCAGCCAGAGCAGTTTATCCAGACTGTGTCTCAAAATAAAAGGTCAAAAGAAGCAAAGGTGAGTCTCAGTGGTACAGCAACCCTGGGTTCAATTACTGAGCACAGAAAGGAAAGGAATGGAAGAGCAGGGATGGAGAGAAGGAAAGGGTAACAGAAAAAGAAAAAAGAGAGAGAGAAAGAACAAGGGAAAAGGAAGAAAGCAGAGAGGGAGGGAGGGAGGGAGGGAAAGGGAGGGAGGGAGGGAGGAAGGAGGGAAGGGCTGACTATATGACCTTATCAAAATGCCCAGTACAAACATGCAGCTACTAGCTTAACTTCTTCCCTTGCATTCAGGTTAACTAAAATGATCTCACAGTATTTAAATCATATTTCACACAAGATGAGATAATGCAAAGCTATACAGGAACATTTCACATTGTTGTAGCTTTTTCCCATCTTTCTAGAATCCTCAAAGGCCAAATGTCTACTGTGTATTCAGTAAAAAGATTACCAAATCAAGACATAATTCATATACCCATAAATACATAGCTTTAGCTGCTGGAAAATATTATTATGCTGTAAAACATTTGTCTCTTCTTCCCACATTTACATTTCAAGGAAAAACAATGAAACCTAAATAAATCCCAGTTTGTGATGATTCCAAGAATTCTGGCTTAGACTGAAAGTTATCTTTGCTTAACAAATCATATTTAATATGGAAAGCCCATTAACATCAAAACAATTAGGAAGCATCAAATCTTCAATCACTGAGAGAATAGACAACAAGCAGAAAAGTCAGTATTGAAAGATCTTCTGTAGTCATTAAAGAGGTACTGTTCTTGCAGCTAAAAACCTGCACTTAAAATGGATGGGCTTGCTTAACACAATGGAAAGCAAGAGCCAAAGAAAGACAGTCTTGAAGAACACACTGTCCATGGCAAATGTATGAACCGCAACGTGCCCCTCCCTTTCCTCTACTCCCAACTTGCCTTCCTTAGTACCCGCGAACAGTTTTCCTTTTCTGCTTCTAGGTCTTTCTCCCCCTGCAAATAGTTTTGTTGTTGTTGCTTGTATTTCAGGGAAGGGTCTACAGGGCGCTCAGGGTCTCACTACTAGATCGGACTCGTAGTGATCTGCCTGTTTACAGCCTCCCAAGAGCAGGGAGGCCACCATGCCCAGTCTCAACAGCCATTTTAGGGTGCCCTGGGGGGGTGCGGGGGGCGGTAGTTGGGGGAAGCCCGTGCTGCAGGCCTGGGGATTGAACCGTTTGTTCCTGCACCTGCTTGCAGGCGCTTTAATCCACTGAGTATTTGGCTGGCTTCCCTATATAAATAGTAACAGCCCCTATTTACCCAGGGCTCTTTCTGTGCCAGGAGCTGTTAAGCACTGTAAGTGTTGTGTTAGTCAGTTTTTCATTATGGTGACAACTTTCTGAGAAAAACAGGTTAGCGGAGACAGGTTTGTTTTGGCTAGTGGTTTCAGAGGATTTAGGGCTTAGTCAGCTGGCTCCATTGCTTTTAGGCCCGTAGAGACGCAGCAGAGGGCCTGGCGAAAACGCAGAATAGAGAGCGGAAGAGTGAGAGAAGGACCCGGGCCTAGATCCGTCCCCATGGCCATCCCTCATCATCGGCCCCCTTCAGCTGGGCCCCTCTCCTGCTTCCATCACTCCTAATGATGCTCCTAATTAGGACCTCAAGCGGGTGGGCTGGGCTGTGGTTTTGGTTGCTCTTCTTCTTAACGCCTTTGCACAAAAGAAGAATAAAAACTGAGGCACCTAGAAGTCAGGGACAGGCCCACAGCAACACGGCTCAGGGTCCCCTGCTAAGGGCAGAGACCACGCCTTGGTCGCGTCCGTCGCTGTCCCCTGCCGGCACCCCCGGGTCCCCGCGTGCACGCGCTCAGGAGGGGCTGCGCGGCGAGGCCTCGGTGTCGGTGACCCGCGGACTTGTGTTGCAGGTTTCATGACCTACATCGTGGAGCCGCTCTTCCGCGAGTGGGCCCGCTTCACCGGGAACAGCTCACTGTCCGAGAGCATGCTGAGCCACCTCGCCCACAACAAAGCGCAGTGGAAGAGCCTGCTGTCCAAGCAGCACCGGCGCAAAGGCAGCGCCCCGGGCGCGGACCCCGACGGCCCGGGGCAGAGCGAGGCGCAGCCTGCGGCCCAGGGCGGCGGCGGCGACGGAGACGACGCGCCCTAGCGGCCCCGGGGACGCTGGATCTCCAGAGCGATCGAGTGAGCGAGGGCTCCGGGAGGCGCCGCCGAGGGGCTCTGGCCAGCAGCCCCGCGCTCCTGGGTTTTGTCCCGGGCTCCCTCGAACGTCGCCCTCCTCCCTGCCTCCCCTCCTTTTCCCAAGTGTACAGAAGCCATTTGTCACCTCAGCATTTGCTGCCGAAACGAGCAACTCCATTCAATCACGCGGGACCTGACTCCAGGCAGGCTGCCCCCGTCCACCGGAGAAGACGAGTGAGAAGGAGGCGCTGTGTCTGCCGTGGCCTAGGCCCCGGGTCGCACTGCGACAGGCAGCAGCCCCTAGTCCAGAGCATTTTGGGGTTCACCGTCTGACTGCTGATCCGCAGGACAAACACACCAGCATATTTGGAACTTGGAGGCTATCGGTCTTAAGTGCAAGAGCACAAACGCGAGCGTGAGAGTACCTTCTATTTTAATAATAATTATTATTATGAGAATAATAATAAATCTTTTTAACTTTTATATTTTATGCACTAGACAATGGATCTAAAACTCTGGACTAAGATTATTCAGTGTACCCAAACATGAACAGGGGGTTCATTGTTTTGCTATTGACTACGCCACTTTGGGTCAGCGATTTTGGCATCTTCTCAATTTAAGAACCACATTTCCTTCTGATCAGGGGAAGGTGCTGTACAGTTCACTTGTTTGCACCATTAGCCAATCTCTCTTTTATGGATTCAGTGACCTGTTTATATTCACATATGTACATTTTCTGTAAATATCAAGCGCTACTGATTCCCATGCCAAAATACATGAGTATTATGGGATTGCTACCTGTATAAACAATGGCACTGTGAACAGAATACTGTTAGTTTTAATACGAGAGAATGCATTTGTAAATATGGTATAGAGTTTATTAATATACTATTGTTTGCAGATAAAGGCCTTAACTTTAAACATCTTTTTCATCTTCTGAAAGCTGCCCAACTTCAAGCCTCACAGACATCTTTCTGAACTGCCTGCCCAGGGCCATCACAACACTTTCCACCGCAAACCAAAACTGAAAACAGCACGGGGGACGTATTTGCATGGAAACTTCACGTGCATTCCGCTTGAGACCATAGCGTTTAGTCTATGGCACCAAGCATCCTTCCCTGAGATAAACGAGACCCTTCAGCAAGCCTGAAGCCACTTCTCAATGCAGTGACACTGCACACTGCTTTAACAAGCCAGCTGATAAGCTCATGTTTCTGTGACATGTTATGGAACATGGTGGTGCATCGGCTTCCCAGGAGACACAGCAGGTCTTGGAAACATCCTACGACCCTGTCATCCAACCATCAGGGAGTTCCCTGCTCCTGTCCCACATATTTGTCTGTTATGGCTACAGTACCAAAGTATCTTTGGTCTATGATCGGTGTGTTTCCTTCGTGTTAATAGTAATTGGATTTTTCTTTTTCCTTAATTTCTTGTAAACCAACACCCCACTGATTAGCTGAAGTCAACGTTATTTAAGTAAAGAAACTATTTCAATTTATTTGACCTTCATTGCGATCAGTTGTGCCTGGAGCTAGTAGAGCTACTTCAGAATTTTGCTGTCCTTTTTCTCCGCAGACATTTGGCTGCAAAATCCAATTGTGACAGAATTTTTTCCTATCTGCTAAACCCTGTGCATTGGAATCATTTCCTTAGAAGTTCTAGCATTATTAATGCTCAACAGAAATTGTTGGTGCCCATTTTTCTTCACCTTAAACAATGTGGTGGTGGAAGAAGAATTCTTTCTGCCGTAATTAAGCTGTTTCTCAACCTTGTAGAAGACACAGCCAGGTCTGTGTTCCTAAGTGTAATGGGTTTGGCTTTTCTTTTTTCTCCTGACATAAATATTAAACAGTAGAAACTTGAATGGCCTATAATAAGTTCCTGTAAGATAGACTGAGGCTTGTAGAGGCATGGTTTGAGGGAAAATTTGGAAAGTTGGTTTAATTTTCATTAAAGAAGGTGAGATTGTCAGATGGCGCTAACGAAAGTGTAAAGAGCTTATGTAATGGGTGGGCGATAAACTGAAATTACTGAGATAGGTAAAAAGAGAAATGGTATAAACGTAGAAAACATTAACTTTTGCTTTCTGTAAGGACTATTAACTGACATGTGTTTCATTATCATGTAACTGTTCTGAAACTCAGCTTGAGGAAGCCCCAAAAGAGAATCTGTATGACGGATTCCTGCTTCCAAACCTTTCTTACTTGGTTAGATGATTCAGAGTGCTGTGGAGTAGTCTGTTTTTAATGCACATGAGATTAAATCAAGCAATGCAATTGTGGGAATGGAAAAATAGAATAGGAAAGAAGACATTGTTTTGGCTAATGGAACCTCTACCTTGAGCTGAAGTAGATTTTGCTTAAATTATAATTATATCAGGACTTAACTAAAAAAGATCAAAGGTGATCCAAGCAGCCTCAAGTTTATAGGGCAAAAAGTTCTGGTTACAACTGAGTTCTAAAGAAGAGCTCACTGATAAAACTACCAGAACACCCAATGATTAATCCTATGAGATATCAATTAGTATACTAAAAATCTGAAGTAAAACAAGAAGTGGCCCAAAACTAGGTGCATTTGTCTTTGTCATTCAACTGTCTGGAGATTTCTTAAGTTCCTATTTGTTGAGGGAAAAAAATAAGAAAAAGAAAGAAAGCAAAAGAATGTGAAAGCTTTTCTTCTTGCCTACTAGTGGCTCTCTTGTGATACTTCAACAGGAGTCCAATTACAAGTTGAGATATACCTACTGGGTCATCCATGAGTTTTTATCTTTACAATCTTATTCTGCTAGCCCATGTATCATCAATCATTGACTTACAGAGTTTAATTATTTCATTGCTTGAGAAGAAAGGACACAAAGGGCTATTTTTAGTAAGCTAAAAGTAAATAAAGTTAAGATTAAATTAAGAAAGTAAGTATACATCACTGCCAGGTCTCATAGTAAAAACAGCAATGAGAAATCAGACCTGACCTGTGAAACCCTGGCCTACCTGATAGCTCCCTGATAGGCTAAATGAAAACTGGCCCTGTTTCTCCTCCTTATGGCTTCCCACAAAGGGCCTTGGAGTGTGTCTGGTATCCCTGTCTTCAGGTAGTTCTCCCTGTAAAACATAGACTTACTTTGTAACCTCTTCTCATGTTGAATCAGATAATGCGCACTGGTTTGGATTTGGCTATGAGCTTGTAGCCCACTATACTTCTCATGCTTTGTTCCTTTAAGCAAACCCTTAAAACTGTGTCTTTTTTGTGTACATGTATAAGGTTTGGGGGAAAATTTGTGAATTTTGCACAAAATGTGGCCTAAATATCCATTGGCATGTCTAGATGAACAATTAAAAATAAAGATAATTTCTTAAAAATATCAGAATATGAAAATATCCTGATTCTTACCAAGTAACATATTATCAGCCAACCAGCAGGAAACCGTGATGAGAGGGATGTTCCAGCAAAGAGCAGAGATGCAAACATGGTCCACATGATCTATTCCATCCGGGGACTCCAGACACCCGTGTGGATGATGATATTACTCGCCAGTTAGACCAAGCTAGGAAAATGGCCCCAACAGCCTTCAGCTCTACATCTCTCCAAGGTTCTGATATTTTTCTCAATTCACATTTTTCAAAGCTCATTAATGAGAACAAGGTTCAGGTTTTAGGTTATGCAAATGTACAAACTTCATTATTTCCAAGACAATATAGTCACATTTTTCAGGATTGAAAGTCATGTAGAACAATAAAACAGTTCAGAGCAGGACAATGAGTAGCCTACAAATATCTTTAAATAAATTAGAAAAAGCACAGCTCATGTCTTCCAGAAACATCTCTCTCTCTCTTTTTTTTTAATGTATTCAGTATAGGATCTATAGAGTCTCACTACACAGATCAGACTCGTAGTGATCCTCCTGTTTTCAGATTCCCAAGAGCTGGGATTACAGGCGTGCGCCACCAGACCCAGTCTCAATCACCCTCTCGATGTGTCCCGGGGCAGAACAAGCATGGCACACCAGGGATTGAACTCAGGTACCTATGCTCTGCCTAAGCAGGCACTTTAAACTGCTGAGCTATCTGCCTGGCCCAGTTTTATTTTGTTTTACTTTGTTTTGTTTCATTTTGTTTTGTTTTTTATGTATTTAGTACAGGGTTTACAAGATCTCACTGTGCAGGTCAGACTCATAGTGATCCTCCTGTTTTCAGCCTCCCAAGCACTGGGATTAGAGATGTGTGCCACCACGCCTGGTCTCATGGGCAGGGTCAGTGCACCTGGGGCAGGGCTGGTGCAGCATGTGGTCTATATCTTTACATATTCCCCATATCTATTTCATTAAGAGCCCCCTGATTTTTTTTAACACCTCTTCATGTCTGAATGCAAAGCTACATTTATGTGAATGACAAAATCAAAAATCAACAGAGAGACCCAATGGTATCCTAACTGAGGAGCAGCCATGACTTTCAAATGTGCTTAGAAGCCTTGCTGAAACTTTGTCAGGTAGAGGGAACCCACATAAACCATTAAATTTCAATTGAGCTAGTACTGATGGAAGATTCTCTACGCTCCAGATGTGCTGGAGATTGAGCTATTGACTCAGTTCCCCCAGGAACATTCAGTCTTCTGTCAGTGACTGGCATTATCAGATCAGAGAGTGCTTCAGAGAGAACCTGAGGCAGCCAAAGCAGCCTCCTAGATCTTGGACAACACGATAGAAAGTAGATAAACTTCTGAAATAAAAGCGGGCCCCAATCCTTTTCTGTCATTAACTTAATCTGTGATTTGAGGGGAGTCATCAAATCCACTATAAAATTATTTCCAACTAATAATGCTTTTTACAGTATTTTGGTGATGAAGAGATGGCCTGCAGAAAGCACCAAGCTTCTCTGATGCTCAGTTGAGCATCTCTCCTCTTATATAACAAAAAACTTGGTAAATAACTATTCCTACATAGGTAAGAATAGGGCGAAACAAGAGAGAAATAAAGACGTGCCAGTGATTTCTATTAAGAAATCAAAACTCATTTTTACAGTTCTTGACACTGAGCTAACTTGAATACTTGTCTATTTGAACAGCTGAATAAAAAAGATAATCCCTTCTATGTAGGCCACCAAAGCCCTAATTCTTGTAGCTGTGTTAGCTGTGTTCCTGTGGCTCGGCCCTGAAGGTTTGTTTGTAGGGCCTTCGGCAAGGAGCAGCTATGGGTTGCTACAGCCCAGGCTTCCCTCAGTTCACAGCACTCACACATTTCCAAATATGTCGCCCGCTACTTCTTATTGTCTCTCTTGGTTGCTCGCTCCATGCTGAGACACAACACCTGACACTCCAAAAGTTAAAAGAGGAAAGGCTTGTTGGGGCTCATGTTTCTGTCCATGGTTTGTGGGCATCAAAGAAGAAACAGCATAGCCCACAGGCATGGGAGAGGAGAGCTGGACACATCCTGGTGCCCCTGCAGCAGAGCACGAGAGGAGTGTGGAGTCAAGAAAAACCTTTCCAGGCCATGCCCCTGGTAACCTGTTTCCACCACCCAGACCTCAGTTCCAATAGCAAGCCAGCTATTCCACCCCATGACCCAAATACCCCTCCAAAGCCTGGGCTAAGGGCACATGAGACCTTGTGGGGACATCGAGATAAAAAGCAATGTCCCACAGCAGGTCACAAAGAGCTACATCTTAATATCTGTCAGAGAAGAGTGAGGAGTCCCTTCCTGCCTCTATGGAAGTAGAACAAATAAGCATTTGAGTAATGTCTAAAGCAGAGCTTGGCTATCGAAACAGCATATAACAGACTTTTTATTTGCAATTAATTCAGAGAGATTAATTATCTCAGTTATCCAAGCAATGATGGATCATTGATTCCATTGTCTAAGATTCTTCAAATTCCAATATTACAAGGACTGATTGAATCTTCAGTATTTTTTGCCTTTTGGTAAACAATGTGGTAGTTTTGAAAAATATGAACTTTGGAGTCAGACACATGAAAATTTCAAATTTCTCAGCACTAGGCAAATAATTTATGTCCCTGAACCTCTGCCTCTTCATGTGTGAAATGGAGAGTAAGACCTATCTCCTGGGGTAGTTATGAGGTCGAAAGCAAATAGCATGCATTGCACATCTAATACAATTTCTAGATGAAAGGGAGCTCTTATAGTTTGTATCTGGACATCTGTTAAAGGAGTTGGTCCTTGGCTTGGTGCTAATGGGAAGGTGCTAGGTAGGATCTGTCAGAGAGGACCCTGGAAGGATGCTATTTATTTAGAGGTAAACATTGGACCCTCACACTTTCTGTTTCTCTCAGTTTGCAGCCTCTGTACATTAAGTAGTTTCCTCCACCATGCACCCCTGTCGTGATGTGTTGCCTCACCATGGACCCAAATGCAATGGGGCTAACTGACCTCTAGCACTCCGAGATGGAATAAACCTTTTCTCTGTAAGCTAATTATCACAGGTATTTTGTCACAGAGACAGAAAACAGACCAACACAGGAATACTCAACAAATTCCTATGCCATTTAAGAAAAAAAGTCTACAAAGTGGAAGTTGGGCTATTCCTTTCTATACATTGTGCCCTTGAAAATACAAGACCCATGAATGAACATGGAGCAAAATTCTACCTACAAGTAAGTGGTCAGGTTGGCCACAAAATAATCATGATTAAACAAAAAGTTATAACATAAAGTTATAGACAAAAAGCTGTCAAAATTGTTGAAGAAAGAAGACCATGTCCCTGGGACACTTAGGCCACACTGATAAAGAGCATATAAGAAACTATCTTTTGATTTTAAAGTAATACACCTCATCCCAGCCACAGAGCACCAGTCTGGTTAATCTAACACTTTCCTAAAGTTACCAAGTTGGCAAGTTCTCTCTGGCTAGAGAGAAAGCTCAGTAAAATAAATAATCTTTATAACTTGCCAAGTGTTTGTGAATTCTATTAAATCCTACACACACAAAGATTTCATTTGTGTGGTGGTTGTGAAATTAAGAACTGAACTCGCAACCTTGCACTTGCCAGACAGGCACTTGTACAATTGACCTATCTTTCCAGCCCAATTCTAAGAATTTCAGTAGCCCTTCTCTTTCTAGCTTCTTCAGACTCCTTATGTCCATTCATAGTACTAAAGGGCCTCAGGCTGTTTCTACAAATAGATAGCTCAGAAGTAGACTTTGTTCTCCTAACATAGTATTTCCAAAATTGCATAAAAATGTACTTACCACTCTTTCCCTCCTGGGCTGTCTGAGGTTCCATTACCATCATGAATGACACAGTAACTATCCAAACCCAGAAGTTCATGACCAACTGACTTCTTCAAAGGAAATGAATGGAAAAAAAAAAAGGAAACAAATGGTCACTGATGTCCTTCACCCTGGGAAAGCAACAGTACCTAAGACAGAAATTCAGGAAAAACTCACCAAAATGTACAAGATGTCAAATCCACTTTGCGTTTGGATTCAGAACCCATTTTGGTGGTGGCAAGACAACTGGCTTTGGCCCAAAATGAGCCCAAACATAGACCTGCAAGACACAGCCTGTATGAGAAGAGAAAGATCTCAAGAAAACAGCGGAAGGAATGCAAAAACAGAGTGAAGAAAGAGGCACTGTAAAGGCTGACACTGGTGCTGGCAAAAAGCCAAAGGAGTAGACATTCTGCAGTGCCTGTCTGTAACAACTGCGACCTTTTTCACAAGAGGATTTAATAAACTGTAAAACCTTAAAAAAAAAAATGTACTTACCAAAGGCTGCGTGTTCTCAGGGAGATGACAAGGCTTCGTAGCCAAGGAAGTTTGTGAAACAGCAGATCACACAGGCAGGTTTCGCTCCTGTCTTCAGTTCTCATGTGCTCTCCGTCCAACAAGACAATGAAGATGGCCTTTGTTCAGCCCTAATTTTGTGTCAGACCATGATGCCTTCCTTAGCTATTCTTATCCCAGATTATTGTCCTTCTATTATTTTCTCACCTGAATATCCTTAATGACTGTTAGTTATTTTTGTAATTATTAATGGTGCATATGTGTGTGTTCTACCCACCATAAGGCTTCATGTAACACTGTCATTCACTTGCCTGAGTTTATGGCCTGGCTTTACCTCTTACTGAGCTTGGGCCAGATTCCAGACTTCCTCTACCACAGCTTCTTCATGTATAAGATGGTAATTGTTTTCTTCTGCTTTGTTTTTGTACCAGGGATCAAACTCAAGACCTTGTGATTGCCAGGCTTATACCTGGGCTATTTCCCCCAAAATGGTAATTATTTAAATGACCTATTACATACAGTTTTTGAAGACTGAAATAGTTCACATGTGTAAAGCACTTTGGATAATGCCTACCACATGGAAAAAAAAAAACATCCCACTAAGTGTTAGCTAAAGCAAAATCTACCCACCCTCACATCTCCCTCATGAACATGATTTATAAGATCCTTAAAGACAGTTTTGTTTTCTGTTCATGGTACAGAAAGTACTGAATAAATACTTCTTAAAGAACACATGTTTTATTCTGGCTTTTTTTTTTTCTTTTTGGCAGAACTGGGGATTGAACTCAGGCCCTTGTGCTGAGCCATCTCCCCGGCCCCTGAAAGTTTTCTAGCATTTTTTTCTACATGTTTTATTAATATATTGAAAATCATGTCAAAATAATACATTAATATTTAACCCCAAACAAATAAAACTCAATCCAGTTGTAGCACTAACCATTCAGTAATTGAATTCAGGTCCACCATCGCTACCTTATAGACACAGTATTTCAAGGACAGCTGTTTAGGAAGACAATAATTATCTCCCTCCAGTTTATAATATGCTTCTGAAGGATTTTTTGGGGAAGAGGCTAGCTCAGGATGCCTTCAGGGCAGGTCTAGTAAGGATGGAGGATCTGGGGATTGAACCCACCAACCTGAGCCTGACTACTCTGTTCAAGCAGTCACTTTAACAACTGAGCTAAAGGGCACTTCCTTATACTATGATTTTGAGGGGTGAAGGCTGAAACAATTTCCCTGGTGGCCTGATTCCCAAACAAGATTGTTTTCTATCCAACTGGAAATAAAGCCTACAGAAGTTCTGTGAATTGCTTCTTCTGTGAGGCTTACACAGCTCCCCCACTGTAGTGCACAACTCGAGAAAAGACAGGCAAATCCTTATATATTTTTATATATTTTTATTTGTATTGTTTAAAATCCATAATAACCACAATCATTCTGGGTAATACTTATCTTTTAAAAAGAATTCAGTGTAACAGATGAGTCTCATATTTTATCTTGGTGAAAGCTCTTCATATGACAAATAATCTACCCAATAATCTATCCCACCCACTAATTATTTACAATAAGCAGTTATTTGTGCATGTTAAAAGTCACCAGTAATGGACCAAAATGTAGGCTCAGTTTAGAGTTATTTATCTGTTCAGACTTTCCCCAGCTTTATTTTAGTTTTAATCTTTTTTATCAGGAGTCATTGTATTTCAATAGACATTCATTTTAGTCCATATTTTAGACAAACAGCCTATATTTAAAGAAAAATGACATGAATGAAACAAAATACTCCATTTATATAATAACATAAGTAAAATTGTATTGTATAACTAAAAATTGTCAAATGTTAACATTGTTAATATAAGAACAAAAATTTTGATAGATCTTTCAGTGCTGAGTGTGATATATTCCAAGATATTTCCCCAGTATCACATGTCATGCCAGCCCCACCCCGGGTGTGCCAAAGTGAGCTGGCCACCAAGATGAGGCATGGTGGCCCACACCTGTAATCCCAGTGTTAGAGAGGCTGAAACAGGAAGATCACTACAAGTCCAAACTGCATAGTGACACCCTGTACCAAATACATAAAAAAAAAGATGATTGTTGGCTTACATGCCATTATAAGCATACCAAAATCCTGAAAAGCCATCACCTACTTTTATCCAGGGAAAAAATATATATATAATATCTTGTATAACTATAACTGTATCACAACCAGAAAATCAATATTGATAAAGTCCAGTGATTTTCTTCAGCTTTCACTGGTTTTACCTGCCAAGAGGGGGTGGGGGAAGAAAGAGAGACAGAATCAGATTTCACCTGGATGAAGATATTGGAACAGATTGTTCGAGGTCTGTGAAAGGATTGTTTTTGCATATTTGAAGGTAGAATGTGAAGAACTATAGAGAAGTTTCATGGGAAGGAGTGAGATCTGGAAACTTAGCAGTCCATGGTCAAACCTTTATCATTTTAGAGACAAGCCAATTTGATGTAAGGACAGATCTGCAAGGTCTGGCCATGTAGAGCAGAAGAGAAGGTCAGTGTAGTTAAGGAAACAAAAGGACATGGTGGCAGATGTTACCCACATCACTACTGATGTCATGCAGAATGTGGGCAAGACTTACAGAGAAAAGAATCCTGCAACTTCTCCAGGAAATGAAGTGGAGGGAACAGAATGTAGAACAATTTTAGAGACACAGAGGTGGTAATGCTTCATGGAAAATACTCCAAGAAAAAGTTTTTTGGATGTTTTATCTCTCAACAGGGGTAGAAGACTAATGGGCTAATAGAGTGCTGGTAGCAGTAAGATGTGAGGGAGCCACTGATCTTCTGTCCCAACACAAGGTCAAAGGCAGTTAGGAGTACATGATCCCCTTCTGAGAAGTTTCCACAAGCCACTGTCCTCAGGGGACCTCTTTCTTTTTTTTTTTTTTTTGTCTTTTTGAGACAGGGTCTCACTATGCAGTTCAGGCTGGCCTTAAGCTCACTTTGTAGCTTAGGCTGGTCTCAAACTCACAACAATCCTCCTGCCTCAGCCTCCCGAGTGCTGGGATTACAGGCATGTGCCACCATGCCCGGCTCTCAGGGGACCTCTTTCAAGCAAAGCATGGACAATAAAAATGTCTGGTACAGAGCAGGGACAGAGGGATAAGAGAATTTATCCTTCTTTAGGAGCTCCAGAGAAAGAAGGGTCAGGAAGAAAGACAGATGCAGAAGGTTGGGCCAGAACAACAATGGAGCATGAGGAGACAGGAGAAGATAAGTGAAAGGAGGAAGCATTATTTGTAGGTGGATAATGGCCACAGAAATGTAGGGCCTATTAAACAGGCCAGCACATTGCTGGATAATTAGTCTCAAAATTCCTCCTGTAGATGTCAAGAGACTCTTGGGGATTTCTAGAGTCCAGGTAGATACAGTTTCAAGCCATAAAATGAGGGTGGGGGTATTGGTTCTCTGGCCTCTTAGAAAAGGAACCAAATCTTTGGTTCAGATTGGCTGAAAGGGCCCCAGAATGTAAGACAACTTGTACGAAGGTACCTGAAAGGTGATCAGAGATGTGACACTCAGACAGCCTGGGCTGTAGTAGTGGTGACAGTGGACTATTATGAGGCCGACAGCCTACGCTGCCTTTCCCCCAAGAAGCTGCAGTCTCAGAAGGACTACTGGCAGAGATTTCGTGTGCCAGAGAAGCAGCAACAATGACCAGTGGCTAATACTTTTCAGTTCCCCTTCCTATCACATCCTCAGAGGTTTGCTGTTGGGGAGAAGCCGGCATCAGATGTCAGTCTTCCAGATGAGATGGAGAGGTAGGATAAGTTTGAAAAATGGAAAGAAGGCTATCCCCGATCAACCACCTGGGTCATTGTTCAACAAAAGAAAAGCACTGTGTAGCAGCAAAGACCAAAAGTGGGTATTAAGTGTAAGTAATCCTAGATAAATCCTTCCAATTACACACTGGAAATACAAGCAATCCTTTTGGAAGGTATAAATCAAGAAACATCTAGAATTTAATCTAAGTTCATGGTCTTTGTTCAGTTGCCATATCACTCAGTACAGAAAGAAAAGGAGGCCCACAAAACATCAGAGAGACTCCAACTCCACCCAACCCCTCTTCACAACTGGCTCTCAAATATCAATGGAAAAAAAGAGAGATCGTTTTGAAAGAACTCCCATTATGCCATGATTTTATATTAACTGTTAATTTAAGAAAGATGAGCCTCCGCGAGCGTACTTTCAGCAGCTGCGACCCTCGTAAGCCCAGCCAGGCCTCGCATCCTCAAGCCGCCCGAGCCCCACCCGCTGCACCCCAGCCTCCAGGCGCTCAGGACTCCCGGCCCAACCAGCCCCAGCTCCCCGACCCGCCTGCCGCTCCATATTGGCCCGTGTCCCACAGCCTCGAGCTGCCATGGGGGTGGAGGGCTGCACCAAGTGCATCAAGTACTTGCTCTTCGTCTTCAATTTCGTCTTCTGGCTGGCCGGAGGAGTGATCTTGGGTGTGGCCCTGTGGCTGCGCCACGACCCGCAGACCACCAGCCTGCTCTACTTGGAGCTGGGAAACAAGCCCGCACCCAACACCTTCTATGTGGGCATCTGCATCCTCATTGCTGTGGGAGCTGTGATGATGTCCGTCGGCTTTCTTGGCTGTTACGGGGCCATCCAGGAGTCCCAGTGCCTACTGGGGACGTTCTTCACCTGCCTTGTGATCCTCTTGGCCTGTGAGGTGGCTGCTGGCTTCTGGGGCTTTGTCAACAAGGGCCAGATTGCTAAGGACGTGAAGCAGTTCTATGACCAAGCTCTGCAGCAGGCTGTAGTGGGTGATGATGAGAGCAGCGCCAAGGCTGTGAAGACCTCACGAGACGCTCCCTGCTGTGGCTCCAACACATGCACTGCGCTGTCCAGTTCGGTGCTGAGGAACCACCTGTGTCCCTCGGACACCACATTCATAAATGCCTTTTTGGAGGAAGACCGCCACAAGGAGATCGATGAACTTTCCGGGAAGCTGTACCTCACTGGCATCGCAGCCATAGTGGTCGCTGTCATCATGATCTTTGAGATGATCCTGAGCATGGTGCTGTGCTGTGGAATCCGGAACAGCTCCGTGTACTGAGGCCTGCGGTACCAGCTGCTGGGACCCCTGCAGTGCCCCAGAGTGACCCGGAGGCTGCTGCGGGCATTGCTGCCTGTGTATATAATGTTTCTAGTATTACTCTGCTACACTTAGCCTTTTTGCATTTGAGGTTATGTTTTCATTCTGAACTTTCCTATGACTTTTTGGAGCTGGCGTCACTTGTAGGTGGCGTGTTGGGGGTGGAGCTGGCTAGGTCTCAGAGATGTCTCTGGGCCCCTTGGGGAGTTCTGCCTGCTGAGCCAGGCATCTCCCACAGACCATTCACCCGGATGCTTAGCGTGGGGGGCGGCTGTGTCTGCCTACCCCCTGGCCCATTCTGTGGGCTGCATGGCTCACCTTTTTAAACCTTGTTCCTCTACTGCCCCCATTTCAAAGGCTGGGTCTGTGAGCACTCTTATGCCTTCAATACACCTGTCCTTTCTAACATGTCACCTTCAACTTAATTACATCTTGAAACAGACATTTAATAAAGAAGGAAAATCAGGCATGCTTAAAAAAAAAAAAAAAAAAAGATGCCATTCTTAGAATTTGAGAAGCCAGTCAAAATTAATTTATTCTTTTTGTCAGAAATTGACCTTGCTGTACAGAAGCCTCTAAGCATTCCTGAATTTTTTATTTAAGATTCCAGACAACCCAGGAAGATTTTTTTCAGACGCAGCCCATGTCTGTTTACATATGTCGCAGCCTTCTTCCTCCTCGTCACAAACTACATAGCACATACAGAAATAAAAATGATACAGTAATTTTACTACTACCTTTTCTACTGTGAACAAGCACAAATTTCAACCAGAGTTTAATCTCCAAAATAAAATCCAATCATGCAACAATAACTTTTCATTGCCCTGCCAGGAAACAGCAGAGAGCTAGGCACTGGAGCAGGACAAGCTGCCAGGACGTGAGCAAATGGGAAAGGCACCCAAGGGATGCTGACGAATCCACATTGACAGGTTCAAGGCTGGCAAGCTCAGACATGTACCCTAAGTCTAATAATAGAGGGTGTTTATTCCAAACTGATGAATGAGTTAGGTTAGCTTGTCTTTTTATGTTTGTTTAGCATTTTTCAGTCTGCATTTTCACATGTTACATATTAGTCTACTTTCTGTTGCTATAACAAAATACTTGAGGTTTAGTACTTTATAAAAAGACAGGGGTTATTATTATTATTTAGTTCCCCATTTTGGAGGTTGAAAGTTCAAGATCAGACAGCCTTATCTGTTTGGCTTATGGTAAGGGCCCTCTTGGCTATAGCAAAGCATTGAAGAGAAGAAAAGGAAATGGCTGTGTCCCGGAAGAGATCCCATGGTGAGACAGGAAGCTGGAAACATTTAGGTCTCTCTTTATAACAATCCACTCTCTCAGACACGATCCAGGGTCCCCCAAGAACAAAATTGCTCTGAAGACAGATTCCTTCTAGGTGCCATCTCTTACAGTTTCCAGCACAAAAAACTTTAGAGGGAACAAGAATATCCAAACTATAGTGGATTATTTTACTGCTATCTCACTTTATGACCCAGAAAATGGAAAACGAGTCATCTATAAATTACTTTCCTTAGGCCCCAAAGAGACTAATACATGGAGCACGGTCTAGATTTCTACTTCGGTTCTCTTTGCTGTAACAGGAGGCCTCTCTAACTGAAGCTCTGCTGTACAGACACAGAAAATGGAAACAGGAGGGGTTAGGGAGTCAGTGTCGTAGGACTACAGCTCAGTGCCTCGTGTTAGAAGACAAGTCAGCAAGGACAGACAGATCAACAGAAGCTTCAGCATCAGGAGTCCCTTGGGACATCAGGGAAAGGTGAGGTGACCAACCAGTTCTGTCCTGCCTATCCTCAATTTAAAAGAGAAAAGCTCCTGTGCCCTGGGAAGTCCCTCAGTTTCAGACAGATCAGAATATTGGTAGCCCTGGAATGAGCAGAAGCTGTGTCTTCCAGAAAAAAAGGCCAGGTTTCAGAATGAACCCAGTTGTGTGAAAGCCTCTGTCATTGTCAACTCACCGTCATCACCCTGTTGTGGTTTGGGTCTAACGTGGTCCTGAGAGTCTCACGTCCAGAAAGTGATTGGATAATGGGGCATGATGTGTTTTCTGTGGATGCATCTACTGATGAGTTCAGTAGCTGAATATGCTATGAGGCACTAGGGCCTGGCCGGTTGATTGGCTGTCTGTCTCTGTCTCTATCTGTCTGTCTGTCTGTCTGTCTGTCTGTCTGTCTGTCTGTCTGTCTGTCTGTTTGTCTCCTCCCACCATCACATGGGTGGGCAGAGCACCTTTTCCTCCACCATGCCCCTCTCTCATCCTGCTTCCGCCTTGGAACCAGCTGACCATGCACCTTAGCCCCTCACAGTTCTGAGTCCCTCCTTCCTTCAGTTGAAACTGTTGGGTATTTTGTCCCAGTAATGGGAAAGGAGCTAAGACACCCTAAGATGTGCTGTGAAAATGGAGTGGTAGTACCAGCCTCTTCTATCTAATCAAACCTTTTGAAATCGCCCTTGTCAGAAGGACACATATTATTATTACATTACTTTGATTCCACGTAATACTACTTCATAGTGTGCTCAGGACACAAAGGAGATTGTATCTATGAGAATACTTATAAACAGTACTTATAAACAGGAACCATTAGAGTACTATTGTTTTATTATAAAATGACCCTTTTTTGTCAATTGCAAAATAGACCAGGCTCAGTGACTAGGAGTCTTGCTCAATAGGGAGTCCTTGTTTTGCAATATTTTTAAGACTTCCAGGAAAATCATCCTGCTTTAAATTTCCACATGTAAAAATATTTATTACCCTAAATTCATGGTCATTCAAACAGCCAAAATGCAAAACTACAAAACTGAAGTTTCTGATATTTGGCTTGCTCCTAAACTTAGTTCTCTTTCCCATCTTGCAAGACAGCAGACTACAAAGCCAAGAAGCCAGACACTAAGGAGAAGAAACCCAAGGCCAAGAAGACTAGTGCTACTGGTATGGTTAAAAAAAGAAATGTGAAGGCTAAAATGTCCAAGAAGGGACAGCCTCACTGCAGCCAAAACCTTGTCCTGGTTAGCAGAATTTGCAGATACTCCCAATCTGCTCTGTATTCCAGAAAGGCTTTGTGCTAAACAAAGTACACAGCTGTTAAATCCAAGGCTGAGAAGGAAAGGAAAGAGAAGCTTCTTGTTACTGACACAAGAGCAGTAGGTGCTGACAAGAATGATGGTAGCTGGTGGTTAAGCTTCACAAAATACCTAGATAATATCCTACTGTAGATGTGCCCTGAAAGCTGTTGAATCATGGGGAAAAAAAGAAGAAAAGAAAAACCCAAATCCTTCAGTCAGTATTTAAGGAAGCTTCAAGCCCGCATCACTCCTGAGCCCATCAAGAGGCAAGAGAGTGGTTTTCCTCAATCAGCTAGCCAGTGGCTTGCTACTTGTGACTGGGCCTCTAATCTTCAGTTCCTCTGCACCAGAAATTTGTCATTGTCATTGTCACTGCCACAAAAATTGATATCAGTAACATAAAAATTCCCACACACCTCACTGAGTCTTATGTCAAGAAGCAGCAGCTACAGAAAGGGAAGATCTTTGATGCAGGGAAAGAGATACCAGATTTCAGAGGAGCACACGGTTGATCAGATTTTACCAAAAATTAAAACTGTTCCTCAGCCCTGTGGCTCTTGTGATCTGTCTTTGCTCTGACAAGTGGAATTTATCCTCACAAATTAGTGCTCTATATTTCTTACTAAAAATCTAATTAAGTAATTAAGTAATTGATACATTTAAAAAATCCATTTCCAAAATTGCACTTGATGAATATAATGAAGTGTAAATAATTACATTCATGAAAAGACTAGTGAAACTGGATTCTGACAACAGATATGGCCCTCTGAAGGCCATTGAGAAATACTGGAAAATATAAAGAAATTAGATGCTTGATTGCTGGAAACTATTAACTGCATCACTTGGAAGGATTTGTACAAAGAATTGGGCTGGAGCACTGGGCAGGAAGCTCAGTGGTCTAAGCCCAAGTTTGATCCCCGGTACTGCATGCCACATGGGCTGCAGGGTTTTGGACATGCCATGTAAGTCACCAAAACCAGATGAGGTTTAATAATCCCAGCTATAATCCCTGCTCTGAGAAGACTGAGACAGGAGGATTGCCACGAGTCCAAACTGCATATCGAGACCCTGTACCAAAAAGAATAAAAATAAAATCTAAAAAAAGAATTGGGCTGGAAATGTAATGATACTGCATTTGTCTCACACATAACCAGACAGGCTGAAAGGAAGACAGACCTCTCACTTCTCATTTCCTAATAAGAAAAAGGAAAGGAAAGGAAAGAGTGAGAAGTAAGAGATCCACAGAAAGGGCACGACCGTGTTTGGGGCCAGAGGTGAGCTCAGACAGGGAGAACAATTTAAAGCAGTTAGAGCAGGCCCTTTTGGCCAGAGGCAGCAATGTGAACCTGCTTTGGCTCCACAGAACACTCAGGGGTATCTATAACAAGTACACAGCTTCTAAAAGATCTGGCTGCTTCACACATTCATGCTCATTTTGCAAAAAAAAAAAAAAAAAAACCCAGCATCCAGAGCCGTGAGTGAGTAGTGCAGCAGGGCCACCCTGTATTGAGAATGCAGTGACAGCCACTCTCTCCATGCGGTCAAGAGCTGCTCATCTCTGTTGTTTAAATTATATTTATATAACTCAATACCACTGCATTAATTTGCAAATAATGCCTTTGGTCCCTTCATAACATAGAAAATTGTCATCACCATTAGGAAAAGAAATTTTTCTCAAGTGTCAAAGGGCCAACTAACACTTTTGTACACATTCAGCACTCAAATAACTTCGGGAGCTCCTACTGCTGCCAAAACCCTTTCAGAACATGGAAAATGAGATCTAGCGCCAGGCCAATTAGTCAGTTAGTGGGACACCTGCTCCTCCTTCCCGTCACTTGCTTGCCAGCAGCGGTACACTGGCAAGGTCCCCGCAACTGCAGCTTGGCTGGGGGATATCCAGAGAGTGGGGCAGACGGCTATGGTCCACAGGATACCCACACGTGTGAGCCTACATGCACATACATGTGTGCACACATACACACACTTATTCTTATACGTACACACAAACTCCATTTGATCTCAGTAGGAGGCAAAGGACTCCACACAAAGCAAATAGCAGAACTTGAAGGCAACTCGGATATTAGTAGCAAATGACACAGAAGCAGAATGAGAACTCAATACAAAGGCCTGTCTGCTGCCGAAGCCCCTGCCCTTCATGCTGCTGACATCCAAAGAGGTAACTGCTCGGGTTTCCTAAGGTCCTAGAACTCCAGATACTGGATGAGAAAGAGGAAGAAGACAGGAATGAATCTCTATTCAGCAATAACCAAGGTATCTTCATAAGAGTTTAACATATATTAAAAGACCAGAGGAGAGCTGGGCATGATGGCGCAGGCCTGTAATCCCAGCACTCGGGAGGCTGAGGCAGGAGGATTGTTGTGAGTTCAAGACCAGCCTGAGCTACAAAGTGAGCTTAAGGCCAGCCTGGACTGCATAGTGAGACCCTGTCTCAAAAAGACAAAAAAAAAAAAAGACCAGAGGGATGGGAAAAGAACAGTTGGGTTTTTTGCTGCATTTTATTTCCAGGTACTAGAGATCAAAGCCAGGGCCTCTCCCATGCTAAGCAGGCTCTATCCCTACACTCCCAGTCCAAATAGTGGCTTTCTCCAGTGCCTCAAACCCCCCCCCCCCACACACACACACTGTGCCAAACACTGCTGATCTTTGGGGTAAGGAAGAGAAGTTATAGGGAGAAAGAGTTGCCCGTGACCCTCTTATTCTTTTCTTTTCTCTCTTTTTTTTTTTTGGTATTTTTAGGGAAGGGTCTACAGGGTGTTTACGGTCTCACTACTAGATCAGACTTGTAGTGATTCTCCTGTTACAGCCTCCCAAGAGCTGGGATTACAGGCACGTGCCACCATGCCCAGTCTCAGTCACCATCTCAGCATGCCCCAGGAGCAGGGCCAGCACAGCAGGCCCGGAGATCAAAACCCTGGCCCCTGAGCCTGCTTGCAAGCACTTTAATCCACTGAGCTATTTGGCCAGCCCTCTTCTTATTCTGTAACAAGCACTGCAAGACACTTAGACAACAAGGACTGGTTAAACAGAATGAAAAAAAAAAGCCCTCATGGAGTGAGAGCTGTTATTTTTTCCAATTTCCATACTTAAAAAACAAGAAGAATGTGAGAATTCAAGGATTAAATCATTGTTATCAGGATCAGTGAAACCAGGTGAGACAACGTTGGAGGGCCTGAGCATGTTGTCACCCTTTCCAGTGCTTCTAGACAGTCCCCTCTGCTTAAATACCTCAAAGCAAGCTACGTGTGCACATGACCGGCTCCACCACCAACTTCACCAGTGGGTGTGCACGTGTGCTTTCTACCCACAACTGCACCTCCAGGGATTTGGTTTACAATTGTTCCTGCAGTTACCACCCATACAGTTGTAGCTGTACAAGAATAACGCATGTTTCCATCAATAGGCAGCTAGCCAGATCTATTACCGAGTCTATAAAGCTGACTTCTCACAGCTCTGAGGGCACAGGGCTTAGCAAGTGGGTAGGCATCTTGTGGGGAAGAAAACCTACTTTTGCCACTAAGGGACAGAAGCCCCAGGCAGAACACTAGCGCTATAGCCTTGTAGTGAGTTTTCACAGCAAAAAAAACCCAAGAAAACAGACACAGAGGTCCACACAGAGCATACGTAGACCACATCAAATAAAAAACAGGGGCACCCTATCACCACGGTGGCCTCTGAGGGGTGCACGGGGGTGCGCAGCAGCTACAAACCTTCTTGTTATATTTGCATTTTTACGTGTGCCTTTGAATTCAACCCAACTCTAAAAAAAATTTTTTTTAATTGAATTTTTTAAAATAAAATGAGGAGTGCTGGCAAAGTAGCTTAGCAGTCTAAAGCACCTGCTTAAAGAAAGCTTAGGCGGGTGCAGGGACTGCAGTTCTATCCCCAGCACCACATGCCGTATCACCCTTGCCCCAAGGGTGGGCTGAGCTGGTCTAAATAAATAAATGAATAAAATAAACTGAGGAAACTAGACAAGAAATTTAAAATTGATTTTAAAAAATCCTAAACATATAGGGAAGAATATGTTCATAAAAGGAAATAACTTCAGTGAATAATCATTAGAAGCTGTGGACATGGACACTGTGTGGTACCAAGCAAAGATGTTTAGATCATAATGTCAGTGAAAGAGTAAAATATAAGAATACACTTCAACTCTGTCCCATCTTGCAAGGTGGCAGGTAAAAAATCTGAGAAGTCAGCCACTAAAAAGAAGAAACCCAAAGCCAAGAAGGCTTCTGCCAGTGGTGCTGATAAAAAGGGTAAGGTGAAGGAAAAAAGTCCAAGAAGGGGCAGCCCCACTGCAGCCGAAATCTTGTCCTGCTAAGAGGAATTGGTATAGATACTCCCAATCTGCTGTGTATTCCAGGAAGGCTTTGTACAAGAGAAAGTATAGAGCTGCTAAATCAAAGATTGAGAAGAAAAGGAGAAAGTTCTTGCTACTATCACAAAACCAGTCGGTGAGGACGAGAATGGAAGTACCCGGGTGGTTAAGCTTCCCAAAATGCCTAGATACTACCCTACTGAAGATGGTGCCCTGGAAGCTCTTGAGCCACAGCAAGAAACCCTTCAGTGAGGGGTTTCGAGCTAGCATCACTCCTGGTACCATCCTGATCATCCTTACCAGGTGTCACAGAAACAAGAAACAAGAGACTGGTCTTCTTGAGGCAGTTGACCAGTGGTTTGCTACTTGTGACTGGGCCTCTTAGCCTTAATCATGATCCTCTATGAGGAATGCACCAGAAATTTGTCATTGCCACCTCTACAAAAATTGATATGAGC
This sequence comes from Ctenomys sociabilis, assembly GCA_004027165.1. Lineage (NCBI taxonomy): Eukaryota > Metazoa > Chordata > Mammalia > Rodentia > Ctenomyidae > Ctenomys > Ctenomys sociabilis. Next base: position 31,163 of record PVKA01007569.1, on the reverse strand, counting down.
AAAGTGAAAATTCCCAAACACCTCACTGATGCTTACTTCAAGAAGAAGAAGCTGTAGAAACCCAGACACCAGGAGAGTGAGATCTTCGACACAGAAAGAGAGATACCAGATTTCAGAGCAGCGTAAGGTGGATCAGAAAGCAGTGGACTTACAGATTTTAGCAAAAATCAAAGTTGTTCCTCAGCTCCAGGGCTATCTGCAATCCATTTTTGCTCTGACAAATAGAATTTATCCTCATAAATTAGTGTTCTAAATTTCTTACTAAGAACCTAATTAAATAATTGATACATTAAAAAAAAAACAATATATCTCAGATAACTAATGCTGACAGAGAAGATGAGGGTGACCCTATTTCCTGATCATGTCCATTCTATAGTGTACGTAACTAGGCATTTGTAAGGCTGGTTTTCTCCAACAGCACATGCTCTGGCTACAGTTGATATCTAAGTAGGTAGATGGCATTCAAAAGCTTTTATTGTCACCCCTCTTACTTCTGCTTTTCTGGAACCTTCCATTACCACCCCTCACCTACTGTGCTGAGGATTGTCCCCAGGACTGGACAAGTGGTTCTACTACAGCTACACCCTAGCCTTTCCTGCCAACCCCAGCTCATGCTCCAATCAGTCTGAAATGTAACACTCACTTCCTCAAGGAACTTAAGCCTGTTGCCTGTACAGAGCACAGCTTCCCTCTGGACTCCAACCCCCAAGCTCAGGGTCTCCATCAATAAAATGAGCTGCTAATGATGTCAACTCTTTGAGGTCATCATGAGCACTGTATGAGGTAATACATCTAGGAAAGATAGGATATGCTTATTCAGAAAATACATAAAAATCTCTCCAAGTAAAAATAGCTAAAATACACATGTTTTGGACATCACATAATTTTACCACATCAATAATTCAATTGCTGTTAATAAATTTAAAAGTATCTATCATCTATTTTTATTTTACTCCTATATGTACTTCTAAATAGAGCCTAATAAAGGAAAAAGGGGTAATTTTTCTCCTTTCACTCAAGAGCCACTTAAAAAGTAAAAAGTTAAACTGAATACAAGATCTTCCAAGCAGAGTGCAGCGGCTGGGGTTCAATGCCAGGTGTGCTATCCTGGCCCCGCCCCCAGGGGCGCACTGAGACAGCAATGGACACTGGGCATGGTGGCCCACACCTGTAATCCCAGCTCTTGGGAGGCTGTAAACAGGAGAATCACAACAAGTCCATACGTAGTGAGACCCTAAATATCCTGTAGACCTTGCCCTAAATACAGAAAAAAAAAAAAAGACCTTTCAAGTGGAGGTTGTCTAAAAAGAAGTATAATGCCATGTTCTTGAAGTCACTTTTCAAAATACAGCAATGCTGCAGGCTAAATTAAATAAAAACCTCATCAATAGCACTCCAAAAATTCCATACAGCATAATCAGAGTATACTTAAGTCTCCCTGTACCTTCAAAAGATGCTGTAAGAATACCAGTTGATACACAAGAATGCAAATTATGCCAAATTCTACACATACAATTTTTTCTATACATACCTATAAGAAAGGTTAATTTATGAATTAAGCACATGAGAGATAACAATAAATGATTATAAATCATTATATTGTTATATAATTATAACAATATTCTATAATGAAAGTTTTAAAACCACTTGTTTACTTCTGGAATTTTCCATTTAATATTTTCAAATCAGAATCAGTCTTAAATAATTGAAACCACAGAGGGAAACTCACTGATAAGGGGGTAATACTGTATTTCCTCTTGCCCTTTGACTTTTCTAGATAGAAGTATTTTTGATAAGCTTATCTTTATTTTTCACTACAATGAATAAGCACATGTTAAGTAAACATCATTACTATTATAAATAAATTACTCAGTGTAAGTAAATATTCCAAACAAGGCACAAATTAATGTCAAAACCAAACCATGGGGCCATGGAGTAACAACCAAATCCCTTCACTCATGGGGCACAGTCCTAAATCACTCTGCCCCCATCATCATTGAGCACATATTTAGTCTTGGGTAGCAAAGAACCACTGAGGAAGATCCAGACAAGAGGCTTCTAGCAGACAAGACATCAGCTCTAGGCTGACCCCTTCCCAGCTCTGAGCCTCCATCTGCTTTCTTTTGACTTCCACTCACAAACTCAATGAAGTAATATACAAGACCCAGCCGTCTTGGAATGAGCACTACCTCATATCCCATCCATCTCTTCTTCAAATCAAATACATCAAATGGTATCAGTTCCTATGAAATATAATATCTTGACACCCTCAGCATCCCAGTTAAACTTCTCCATTGCTGATTTCTGTGTGTTCTCCCAAATGAATATGCTGGTCTATCCTCTAAGTCCTCAATGCACAGTGGAACACCTCTTATGTGCATGTACTACTTCTGTTATTGTAACCTCAATTTATATATATTTTATTGTCCACATGTTTTGAGAGAGGTGTTTGCTTAGGAATCTTCATTTTCCGCATGGTGTATATCAAGTTTGTTTGCTTTATAGTTGGGATTAACATAATTATCTGAATAAATTTCCCTTTAGAATTTCCAGAGACCATCCTAACATTTTCATTTAAAGGCAGCATCCTTATGTCCCTCACAGTCAAAGAGAAAAGATACTTTGTATCTTACTACAAAGTATTTTTTTTAAGTAAGTTACAAAACTTTGCAAAGCAGAGGAAATTTCTGAAAAATAGTATGCAGTCAAAGTAAATATCAAAGGGCCTGGGAAATAGCTCAGTAGCATAAGTGCTTGCCTGGCAAGCACAAGGTCCTGAGTTCAATCCCTGGTACCACAAAATAAAAAAATAAAAAAACAAAGTAAATATCATTTTGATCTTCAAAATATAGACTAACTAGGTGTCTTGGAGGAAAACCATACGAAATTAGATGAGATTCTAAACCAACCCAGAGCCGGGCGTGGTGGCGCATGCCTGTAATCCCAGCACTGGGGAGGCTGAGGCAGGAGGATTGTTGTGAGTTCGAGACCAGCCTGAGCTACAAAGTGAGCTTAAGGCCAGCTTGAATTGCATAGTGAGACCCTGTCTCAAAAAGACAAAAAAAAAAAAAAAAACCCAATTGGGTATATCTTAAATGAAGTCACCAATTTCTTTTGTTGTTGTTTATTTATTTTAGGGACGGGTCTACAGGGTGTTCTGGGTCACACTACTAGATCCGACGTGTAGTGATCCACCTGTTTACAGCCTCCCAAGAACTGGGATCACAGTTGCACAACACCACTCAGTCTCAATTGCCATTTCAGCACACACCAGGGGCAGGGCCAGCACAGCAGGCCCAAGGATCAAGCCCCCAGCCCCTGAGCCTACTTGCAGACACTTTAATCCACTGAGCTATTTGGCAGCCCCTGAAGTCTTAATTAGTTATTTGATAACCATAAACCAAAGTAAGAGCCACAGAATAGGTGGAATTTAAAGATGTTTTATTTTATATCTAGTGTTGTCACCTAGAATTCAGCAGGTGTTTAGGAGTCGGGCATTTCTTGGCTGCCAGAGACACTGCTATAGGTAAAGCTTACCCAGTGTCCTACCTACATACACACAGCTGACAAGTGCAAACTCTTGAAAGGATCTGTGCAGTGTTGGTGCACATCAATGAATTCATACATGCCAAAATACAAATCCACTTTTCTCCCTCATTTTTTCACCAAAAAGAACAATCTAGTATAATTAGGATGTTACAGACATAATTATGAAATAGCCACAATGTTTTGTGGCTCCTTGTCCTTGCAGGATCATTAATATTCTATGAATTAACCAAGTGCTCAGGAGACAGGGCAGGATTCCAAGTTTGAGGTCAGCCTAGGCCACATAGGGAGACCTTGCCTCAAAAACACAGAAATGTACATTTTTATGCCATACACATATTGAAGTTTTTCAAAGGCATCACCTGCTGGAAGAAAACAGAGGCCCACGGCAGTGAAAGAAGTGGCTAAGGCAGCCCAACAGAGGGGTCACTCAGGGGGTGGCTGTCCAGGCATCCTTGCCCACCTGCATTCTCACCCAGCCTCTCCCTGTGACTTCTGGGGCACGCCACCATGCCCAATCTCCTGACTTCTCAATAGGAAAAAAGGAGACAAACAACCACAATGAAAAGAATGTGACATCATTTTAATACACTTGCCTAAAACTCTAGATCTGAAATCAAGTTGAAGGAGGCAAATATGAGGTGAAGATTCACATAGACTATGGTTCACAAAACCACTACTAGGCAAAATCCTCAAACACTGGTAAAAGTCAGTAAAATCTAGTACTCAGTTAACACCAATTTTCAGCAGTGCCAACAATTTATGGAATTAAGGATTCCCAGCAACAAGCACGTGTCATTAAGGAAAGAGAAATTAATGTGCAAACCTTGCTTTCTTAGTGACTAAATTTGGTGGTAATACTGAACAGAGAATAACAGATGGTGAGCCAGCAAGACAGCTTAACAGACTAAGCACCTGTTTAGGCAAGCTAGGAAATGAGGTTCAAAGCTCACCACCACATGCTGCACCAGCCTGGACCCTGGCCCACTGAGCTGGCCACCGAGACCAGGTGTCATGGAGGTGCACACCTGTAATCCCAGCGCTGAGGAGGCTGAAAACAGTAGGATCACTAGGAGTCTGAGCTGTATAGTGAGGCCCTATACCAAATCATTAAAAAAAAAAAAATAACAGATGAGTATAAAAGTTTGATGTACTTATTAACAAATATAGGAAAATTGCTGTTTATTATGTAGTATTTTAGTAGCTTTAGTTAAACTAGTCTGCTTTTGGCGTAACCAGCCAAAAATATTTTTATCTTGATCTAAAATTTCACCCAGCTGTCTATTAAAACTACCTTCAACTGTTTTGAGTCCAAACATTTTATGGTTAAAATAAATCATAAAATATATATATATTTGTGATTTTTAAGATGCTGTAATTGCTTTATTAGCACTCTTAACAGAGATTCTAGCATTTAAATGCATATTGTGGGGCCTCCCAGATAGATCAACAGACTAAAGCCCCTGCTTAGGCAGATGCAAGGACCAGGGCTCAATCCTTGGTCATGCCAGCCCCACCCCAGGGCGTGCTGAGACTGCAACTGAGATGGCATGGTGGCACCTGCCTGTAATCCCAGAGCTTGGGAGGCTGAAAACAGGAGACTCACTACAAGTCTGATCTGTTTAGTGAGCCCCTGTAAACCCCATACTCAATACAAAAAAATAAAATAAATGCATATCGTGGGCTAGGGATGCAGCTCAGTGCGCTGGGGACATAACTCTTCCCTGGCATGCATGAGTCTCTGGGTTTTATACCTAGTACCATACAACAACAACAAAAAAAAATAGAATAAATAAGCATTGTCTTTGAGTAACACAGCCCCTGGACTCATTGCAGAAAACATTTCTGAACCAGGTTTTAGGAAATGCCTTCAGAACCAGATTACACTGCAAGAAAATCACTTGAATTACATGAAAGTCACACCTCATTTATAAGCACTCATGACATCACTGAGTTTGTTCTTCCAGTCAGTCATCAAGTTTGGTAATTCTTGGCTATTTCCAAAAATCAGTTTCAAGCCCAAAGGAGAAATAACTACTCTCACTGAAGTAGTTTCTCAAAAACTCAGGCAGTTCCTGGGCAGGTTCTCTCATGGTACATGCAGGGAACAAAGACCTAGCAGAGGGGAGAAAAGTTTGGGCCCAGCAGAAGTCCCAGTTAGAGCCCAAGAACCACCCCACCCACTGAAGGGTTCAAGCACCAATGGTTCTGAGCTGACAGACCTAGCTAAAGATGCCAGGCCTTGCAGAGCTCTTTCACTTCAAACCAGAGCCAAGAGAATTGGGAGCAAAGCCCCTGGCCTCAATCCACCTGATCAAACCTCAGCTCTGACACCTTCTAGCTCTGTGATCTTGAGCAGTTCTCCTGAGCTATTCTTTATACTACTGGATGAAGTCTGTTGCTAATAATGGTTACCATTCTAATGAAATATGCTTCTGACAAGTCTTTTCCATCCCACGTGTCAACAGAAGATGCAGTCTAAAAGACACGCACACAGGATCTAAAGTCATCAGGTCCCGAGTCCTGTCAGCTCCTTCACTTGGCAGCAAGTACCCTGACTAGCTGATGCTATCACTCCTTTTTCTTCATCTGAAGGCTGTGGCTACTGTAATAACATCTTTTTCCAATGGTTGTGCTTGAACTATAGATGAGATAAAGTATATATCTGCATCACTGAGGGGGTTACTGGGGATTTCCAGGGCCTTTCACACTGAGCCACATCCCTTCTGCTTTTTTCTTTGACAGAGATTTGTTAGGTTGCCCAGACAGCACAAACTTGAAATTCCCCTGCCTCAGCTTCCAGGGTACTAGAACTTAATACCGCTCTCAAAACAATGAAGTACACCCTAATTGTTGGCTGTGTTTTTTGTATGGATATCTGAAGAAATTCAATGTATAAGACTCAGTTTCTATCCTCAAATTGCTCAAAAGAACCCAGGAGAGGAACAGACCCAGGCACAGTGTTAAGTGCCATATGTGCTTGTGTGTGGAGAGCTGTCCGGTCTGCTGTTGGGGGACAGGACCAGAGAAAGGCTTCTAAGAGAGAAACTCTTCACAATGTCTTGAAGTAGGAGTAGGATTTCCCACATGACAGAAACAGCAAGCCCCAAAACACAGACAAGCCAGCAAGTTGCTCTGAGGAGGGGAGGCCAGGGGCTGGCTCTGAGCTGACGCCAGAGAAGTGAGGCCAGCCCCTGGAAGGCTTTGGCTTATCCTAAGGAGCCCAAGTTTGAACCTCAACTTAGGAGCTTCCTAAGAATCTTGGAGAAAATACTTGCCTCTCCGTTTTCAGGGCTTTTTCTGTAAAAAGGGAGCATGGTTGCATCTATCACAGGTTAGGAATACTTCACAAATTAATGCTATGAAGTGCCTAGCTCTATGGCTAGTACAAATCAAATGCTTAATGAACTTTATAGTTAATTACCACCATCTGATCAGAAAGCAGGGAGGGGAGCGCAGCACAGAACCCCTGCTAGCAGCCATTCAGAGCAAGGCTGGAAACCTCAACCCAGAGGGGAGATCAGAAGGTTCGAAAGTGAGGGGAATAGGCGGAGGCCAAAGGCTAAAACCACAGAACAGAGTTTGGTACCACTGTGGGGAAAATCCTGCCACACTGGCTCTAGGTCCCCACCCATCACAATGCCACACTCCAGTAACCGGCCTAAAACTGCTAATACCCCAAGTCATAATCAGCTTTTGACTGAGCTTATCTCTGCTTGGGAAGATGCTGAGCTAACACAGGAGGAAACATCCAGGTAAGATGGCCTTTTAATCACTAACAAGCTCAGTGTAGTGGCACACGCTTGTAATCCCAGCACTTGGAAGGCTGAGGCAGGAGGATTGCTGAGAGTTCAAGACCAGCCTGGTGGGCCAGGGAGATAGCTCAGTAGAATAAGCACTTATCTGGCAAGCACAAGGCTCTGAGTTCAATCTCCGGTACTGCAAAAAAAAAGACCAATTTGGACTACGTGGTGTGTTCAATGCCAGTGCATAGCAAGACCTGTCTTAAAATAAAACTGCAAACTGCACCACTTAAATATACCAATCTTTACCAAGATACAAGCAAAAATTATAACCACATAAGCACAAATAGATCTTTTTTTTCTGCAGGAGTGCAATAAATGGCTGTACTTCAGGTGAAGAACTTGGAATCTTGGAAGTTTAATAATTAAAGAACACTATGCCTTGCTTTCATCACTGAATTTTAGAGTACTTATTTGCTGCAGAAAAAAAGTGGATTAGTAATAAGGAATTTCAGATCCATCAAGGATATTCTTACTTATAATTGATACATATCCTTTTGAGTAAGCTGATTTGGCAATTATTATTTAATCCAATCTTATTTGCTGTAATTCTTAAAAACATGTCATCCAAGGAGGTAAAACAAGTATCTGCCTGGGTGCACTTGGTGTTATACTGCCCTCATGTGGTAAACACAGAAAACTTCACTTTTAAGATTTTTTCCTTCCTGTTTCTTGTTGAAGCTGTTTATCTGAGCTTTACAGATCCTTATAAACTGCCTTAAATACCTCTCCCTCATGGTCACAGCTGCTGGGTGGTGGTGTACACCTGTAATCTCAGCACTCTGACATAAGCGTAGAGACAGAAGGATCACAAGTTCAAGCACAGAAGGACAACTGAACAAAACCAGGACATAGCTCAGTGCGAAAGCCCAGAGTTCAATGCCCAGTACTAAAAAAAAAAATGCACACAAGCATGCACATGCACACACAGAAACACAGCTGCAGTCCTAAGGGGGGGGAGGGGCAGGGGCTGGAAATGAAGGTGCCTGGAACCAATCCCCCACAGCAGTAGGAAAACTGTGGGAGGCCTGTTATCTCTGAATATGAAGTGCCTGGCCGAAGGGTGGACACTGACCCACTGATGGCTGCATGCTCCTTGGTCCCTATGCAGTGCACATTTCTGTATACCACTACTTACTGAAAACTTAGGTGCTTTTCACTTCTCCTTCACAAGAAACTACAGAATTCACTCACTCAGGCTCTATGAAATAGTCAGAAAAATACACATTTCAACTGATACAAACCACAAGCTGAGTATTCATTATGTATTGCAAACACGAATTAAAAAAAAATAAATGGACATAAAAGGAAAATGAAAAGACAACGTAAGTTGCAAAGGCATGTTTATTGCACAACCTATTTACAAAAGAAGGGAGGGAAAGATGTGCCAAGGTCCAAAGCACACATATCAGCCACGTGTGTTCACACAGCAATGCAGGAAGCCTTTACAGCACCTTGGAGTCCAATTCTAAGGCCTCAGGAACAAATTTTAGCATGCTCAACCACAGATGATTAAAACAGGGACTGAGGATAGAAAAATTATCATTTCACTATAAAATTATAATGAAAAATTATGCTCATCCTATTTGAAAAACTGTAAGTTACTGCAGGTCAAACAGACCATTTAAAATGTTTAAAGATTCTTAAATTAGGAAGGCATAAATGCTCCAGAAAATCACTGAAGTGCATATGAAGCTTTCAGGGATACTAACAGACAAGGGGGATCCATTCCCCTAAGTCTTCTCAGCAGCCAGTTACCTACTGGATCTTCCCAAACCAAAAACTGGTATTCTTAAGAGTCTCTCTGGAGCTGGCCACAGACCTCTCCGGCCCACAGCAGCCTTCAGAGAAGATAGGTCCCTTGGAAAAGCAGTGAGAGACAAGCCAGCACATTTGCGCATCTTTCCTTCCAAGTGTAGATATGGCTTTTGCAACCTTGGCCAATGGCTTTTGTGCTTTTCAGTTCTCCGCTTACATTACTGCCTCTCTGGCTGTGAGATGTGATGTCCAAACTGAAATAAAGCAAATGTTAGCACAAAAATTACCAGAATGTAGAAAAAGAATAGTCAAACTACACCAGGGGACCCCTTGAGGTTGAATTCATTCAGCAACCAATAGTGACCTGAGAGTGGGTCATCAGGCACTGAGTTCAGGGCAAGAGGACACCTGAGCTAGCAGGAGCAGCCATGCACACTGAGCGCCCTGTTGGCTACAACTGGAAGCCCTGCAGCCTACAATGCCTCAGGGGCTCTGCTGTCACTGAGAAAGTGTGTCCTACCCAAGCAAATTTCTTGAAATAACAGAGGGTTTCCAGACATTCCAGAATTTTATTAAATCAAGTTCTGGTCTCTGAGGAGGGATGATGTATACCATGAGGTTCATTTGTCCTGTAGAGAAAACAAGTAACATTCTTTTTTCTTTTTCAGGACAATGCTATTAAGATCAAAAAGGTTAAGTAAGAAGTGCTTTGCAGGTTACACATTAGAACTTGAATGTCAGAACTAAATGTTGATTTTAGAAACATTTACATTTTCTATGGTAAAGTTCTAAAACAAATGCCATATTCCTTTGCACACAGTTAAATGAGTGTAACTTTCTGAATCATCATATAAAACCTCAGATATGGAATGCACACACAACACACAACCTTCAAGCCCCTGTACACTGGAATGGAACCGGGATGATTTTTTCCCCCTGTGCTCTTAGAGTGGCCTGTGCACCACACAGGCTCAACTAAACTATGAGATGTGTAAAATTCCCCTCCAAAATTTGTGTCCTTTCAACCACCCAGTAAGTGCTGTCATTAGAGATACCTATGTCCCCAAAGCAAAGTTAACATTCTTTTCAACCAAATAACCCCATGCCTTTACATCTGACTGTGAGAACCAACAGAGTAGTCCCATTGGATACAGCTGGTTGCATCTGTTGTACAATTCTTCCTGGTCCTCTCAGAGTGTCAGACACCCAGCTTATACTACAGACAATACCAAGTTAGCACTCTGCAGGATAAACTACTATAAGTTCATGTACACACAGTCCTCAAATAAAAGTGTTTTATTTCATGACCAGCAAAAAGTGAAAAATGAGAAAAACTGACAACAGAAAGGTTATTATAGTATTAGCACTTTATACTATATTACACATACTTCATTCAAGAGAACATGAATGTAAAATACCAGGAAAAGCACAACTGAGAAAAACTTAAAAGCTATTTATATCAATCACTATAGCTCACCCTGGAAGTTTCTGGACTAGAAAATGGAGAAGACTCCCAAGATCTGTTTTCTTTGTCAAAGGAATCTTCTTCTTGAAACGCAAATTTCTTCTTAAGTGCCTGTGATATTACAGACACTGGATCCCAATGTGCACTCTGTCTTTTCCTCTTATGAACAGGTCTACCACCAGGTGATCTGCTTTTATTAAAAAACAAAACAAAATATGGAATTAAAACTCTGATGTAACAGTAGCACCTTGTTAATAGGCACAGCAAGCACAAAGGTGTAACATGTTATAATTAGTCTTGAACAGGTTTCTACCATGAAATAAGGTATGTCACAGGCACAACAATTTCACAAACAGAAAACCAAGAAATCCTGAGAGCTGGGGCTCTACCAGAATTTTTCTGACTTGGGAATCCTCAAATATTGCTATGCAGAAAAGCTCTATTTCTAATTTTCTAATTTTCCAGGGGGTAGAAAGTTTTATATAAATATTTAAGACCTTCCAAAAGAACTACAGATCATATGTTTATTTAATCACTGACTCATTTTATCTTCACTGAACACTTATTCATGATACTGTTCAAAACAGCTCATTGGGCCAGAGATGGCTCAGTGGAATAAGCACTTCCCTGGCAAGTGCAAGGGCCTGAGTTCAATCCCCAGCTCCGCAAAAAAAAAAAAAAAAAAAAAAAAAAAAAAAAAAAAAAAAAAAAAAAAAAAAAAAAAAAA
>PVKA01007569.1:0-19764 GCA_004027165.1 Ctenomys sociabilis | reverse complement strand
AACTAAAACCACAGGAAATAAAATGGTGGATAAAGGAAAATACAGTATTTCTAATATTTTACAATAGGGAAATACATAATTACAAAACACAACAAAAGATGCTTCAAAATTATAGAAACGTAAGAGAAAAAATGGCCAAAAAGAACTGAGAGGGCCAGCCAAATAGCTCAGCAGATTAAAGCACCTGCTTAGGCAGATGCAGGGGCTGGGGTCTGATCCCAAGTCTACTGTGTCGGTCCTGCCCCTGGGACATGCTGAGATGGCAAATGAGACTGGGTGTGGTGGTATGTACCTGTACTCCCCATGCTTGGGAGGCTGAAAAACAGGAAGGATTACTACAAGTCCCATCTGTGTAGTGAAACCCTATAGACCCTGCAGTAAATACATTTAAAAAATAATAATTACAAAAACAACTGAGAGTGATTTATTTATCTCTGGGAAAGGCATTGGGAATGAAGAGTAATAAAAAGAAAATATCTGGGTCAGCCAAATAGCTCAGGGGATTAAAGCACCTGCAAGCAGGCAGTGGGCTGAGAGTTTAATTCCCAGGCCTACTGTGCCAGTGCGGACCCTAGGGCAGGCTGAGACTGCAATTGAGACTGGGCATGGTGGCACCTGCAATTCCAGCTCTTGGGAGGCTGTCAACAGGAGATCACTACCAGTCTGGATCACTACAAGTCTGATCTATAGTGAGACACTGAACACCCTGTAGACCCCTAAAATACAAAAAAAAAAAAAAAAAAAAAACCTTTGTCAGCTTTCATAATTTCTAAAAAACATCATTCACAACATTTCAGTTTCTTTCTCAAATTTTGACAACATACCGCTGAATAGCACGAAGTTTAACTTTATTCAGATCCTTCAGAACATCTAACATATTTGGAACATCTTTATTTCTCTGGCTTTTTGAATGAAGACTATAATTCATCTTCCTAGCATCTGAGTGCTGCTTTTTCATTTTGGTAGCTGGATTATCTGAGTCACAAACTGTAGATTCTTGTTGTAAGGGAAGAAAACACGAAGGTTGGAAAGGAGGAAACTGAGGAGGAAGTGGCGGTGGAGGAGGCGCAGCAGGCAGTGAGCTTGCAGTTGGTTCCAAACATGGCTGAGTGGAGTCTGATGGTGAAATCTGTCCCATAACACTGGGCACATCATTCAAATCCAAGAAGTCTAAGAACAAAAGTTGTTTGTTGAAAAAAAAAATCAAAAAGGCAAAATGTATAACACTAGTGAGAACCAGAACAAAACAATTTCTATAACGCCACTGCAATTGTGACACGCTAGCCAGGAAGGAGCAATAATCCCATCTGCTTACCTGTTTCTCAAGTTGAAACCATGAATTCATTTTAATCTAATTAGAAATTTTCTCTAGGAAAATGGTAGAGTGATGAACAGCAGACTAAGAACCTCCCCCAAGATTTGGTGTCCTGGCATAGGAGCATAGCAACGTGAGGAAGAGGAGGGGAGGAAAGTAGGTCATTGGAACCCAACAAGGATCTGAAGCAGGAATTGGAGTCCACTGGGAGAGTGACGAGAGACTTCAATGGAGGAGGAGGTGGTGCAGGCATTTTCTCTCCAAGCCCTGACTCAGGGGTACAGGAGGGGCACCTTGAACCTGCAGATACATGGTGACTACTCTCTTCCAGGGAGACACCCACCAGCGGATAGAGCAATGGACACACTGGATGGCTGTGGCTGGTGAATTTTTTAGGTTCAGATATCCCCCAGGAGGAGAGAGTGACGGGCTGGTAGCCACCCTGGAGAGGGACCAACTGAGCTCAGAACACAGAGTCACTGTGAGCCAGCTCCACCTAGCAGTTCCCAGTGTTAGGATGAGGTGGAACCTGGTTCAAGTTGACAAGAGAGGTCAAAGAACCAAATTCAGAGCGGCAGGAGGCAACATATGAGAGGCTAAATGAATCAGGTTCTAACCTCAGCAAAAAAACAGCCTGAATGTCAATGGAACTAAAGGTGCTGGACTGCTGGGATCTGATAGCCCACCATAGCTGGTTTCCTGGGATTAATGAACAGATCTGGGCTGTTTATTCGCTCTGTTTACCAGCAACTGCAGACACACCTTAGACATCTTTTTATTTTTTAAATATATTTAGTACAGGGTCTACAGGGTCTCACTGCACAGAGCGGACTTGTCGTGAGCCTCCAAGCCTCCTGTTTCCAGCTTCCCAAGTGCTGGATTACAAGTGCACACAACATATCCAGTCTCATTCACCATCTCAGTGCACCCTGGAGGCAGAGCCAGCAATGCATGGGGATCAAACCTGGATCCCCTAGCACCTGTCTAAGCAGGTACTTCAGTCCACTGAGCTATCTGGCCAGCTCTGAATTTTTTCTTACTTTCTTTTTTCTTGTTTGCTCTTATTTTTATATGAGTGTGAATATTGTTTCTAGTGTCTCTGTTGTCACTGTTCTGTACTCTCGTTTTTATTTCCTCCTTCTCTTTCCCTGTCTCCTTCACATTCCCAAAGTTTGTGTAAACCTGTCTTCCAGCCTTGCTTCTAATCTCTTCCACTTCTTCTGTTTCTCTATTTTTCCCCTAAACTCCTTTCCTTTTAGCTCCTGTCTCTCTTTTCTTCCTCTCTGTTTCCCCACTAACTTCAACTTTTTCTCCTTGGGTAAAATCACCCTACTGACATTATACTTACTACATAATTTTCTAGTTTGTTTCAGATTTTAACACATAATCACAAATTTAGTTAATATAGGAGGCAAATTAATAGTTATCACAGTTTTTCCTTTTCTATGCTGTGTTTGATGGTACTGTTTTCTGGGTTGTACTACTTTTGCTAAGGTGACATAATTGTTTTAATAAGTAATTCTTCCCAGTATGCTAAGACTGAGATTGTCCAAATGTCATAAAAGCCAGTGCCAAGGGCCAGGGAGATGGCTCAGTGGAATAAGTGCTTCCCTGGCAGCGCAAGGTCCTGAGTTCAATCCCCGGTTCCACAAATAAAATAAAATTAAATTAAATTAAAAGCCAGTGCCAAAGAACCAGGAGCTAACAAAGTCAAATAGGCAGTAACTTCTCATTCCCAGTTTAATGAAGAGGTAGGATCTTGCAACAAGACTCAACACACAAAAGGTGGGCCATAGAGATAACTCAGCAGTCAAAGCTGCTAGGCAAGCGCAAGAACCGAGGTTCGATCCCCAGTTTCGCATGCCTTGATAGCCCAACCCCAGACATACAGATCCAGGCTACCCAGGCCAGGTGTGGTGGCACACACCTGTAATCCCAACACCGGGGAGGCTGAAACAGGAGAATCACTATGAGTCCAAGTGCATAGTGAGACCCTGTACCAAATACATAAAAAAAAAAACAAAACCCCAAAAGGCAACTACCTATGCATGAAAGACATCCCTGAGAAGTCATTTCCTACAAGTTCTAAAGTCAAGCAATAAAGCTATTTGCCATAAACAATTTATAAACATCAACCACGGAATTAAATTATAAAAAATACTTAAGGAAGATGCAACTCCAGAATTCTAGTTCACCAAAGGCAAACCCGGGAGTCAATGAAGTATAACAACAGAAAAACCACCCAGGCTCTCTGAAGTGGTACAAGTTCGAGCTGTGTAGTGAGACCCTGAACAAAATTTTTAAAAAAGGAAGAAAAAAAGAAATATATCCCTTGTTCTTTGGTAGGAAGAACCAATATAATGAACATGGCCATACTCCCAAAATTGCTAAATAGATTTAATGCAATCCTGATCAAAATACCAATAACAAAAAAAAAAAAAAAAAAAAAAAAAAAAAAAAAAAAAAAAAAAAAAAAAAAAAAAAAAAAAATTAAAAAAGCTGGGCGTGGTGACACAGGCCTGTAATCCCAGCACTCAGGAGGCTGAGGCAGGAGGATTGTTGTGAGTTCGAGACCAGCCTGAGCTACAAAGTGAGCTTAAGGCCAACCTGAACTGCATAGTGAGACCCTGTCTCAAAAAAGGCAAAAAAAAATACCAATAACATATCTCACAGAAATAGAGAAAACAATCCTAACATTCGTTTAGAATGAGAAGAGACCTAGAATAGCAAAAAAATATTCTGAGCAACAAAGGCAAGGCAGGGTGCATCACAATCACCCTGACCTGAAGTTATATTACAAAGCTACTATGATTACAATTTTTAAAAAAGCATAACACTTGCCCAAAAAAAAAGATCAACAAAAGAGATTAAAAGGCGCACAAACAACTCTAAACATCCTCAGTTACCTTATCTTTCACAAAGGAACCAAACTTCTTCACTGAAAGATAGCCTGTTTAATAAATGCTGCTGGAAAAATAGTTTTCCATATGCTGAAGATTAAAACTACATCCATATTTTTTATCATGCAATAAAGTTAAAATGGATCAAAAATCTAAATATTAAAAAGAAATATGAAATCTGTTGGAAGAGAGAATAGATAGAATTTTTAAAGACATTAGTGCAAACAGATTTTATGAACAAAAGTCTTATAGGAAATACCTCAAAAATCAACAATTCGGGTCTCATTTTATTGAAAAGCTTCTGAACAAGAGAAATCATCAACAGATTAAGAGACAACCTCTAAAGTAGAAAAGTTGCCAGCTGCTCCTCAAAGGAGTAATATCTAGAAAAAAAATTTTATTTTTATAAAGAACTCAAAAAATCAGACCCTCCAATTTCATTTTCTCAGACCCTTCAAATTTAAAGAACCAACTCAAAAACGGGAATCTGAAATGAAGAGATACTTCTCAGAAGAAGAGGTAAAAATGGGAAATATATGAAAAAATATTCAAGATCATTGGTCATTTGAGAGATGCAAAATAAAACAATGCTGAGATTCCATCTTACTCCAAAAAGAATAGCAATTATCAAGAAATCAACCAATAATAAATATTGGTGGGCCTCTTGAGAAAAAAGAATCCTTCTCCACTGCTGGTGGGAATGTAGACTGTGGAAATCCGCTGGGTGGAGGGGGAGAATTAAAACACTAAAATTAGGGCCAGCGAGATAGCTCAGCAAACTAAGCACCTGCTTAGGCAAGAGCAGGGACTCAGGTCCCCAGCATTACATGTTGCGTCACCAGGCATGGTGACACACACTTGTAATTCAAGTCTGCGGAGGCCAAAAGCAGGAGGATCACCAGAGCCTGAGCTGTTTAGTGAGACCCTGTACCAAATATATCAAAAATAATAATAAGTAAAAAAACAGTGGTTCCAATAGACCTAGCTATTCCCCTTCTTGGCATCTTCATAAAAGAATTAAAAGCATCACACCACAGAGATATATGCATATCCATATAAGGGCACTTATTGTAATGGCTAAATCTTGGAACTAGCCCAAATGCCCATCAACTGATGAATGGATAAAAAGGATTTGTTTTATATATAATGTACCATAATGAAGGATGAGCCTGAGGCATTTATAGCTAAATGGCCACACCTTGAGACCATACACTTAAGTGAAATAAATTGAACACACATGTTTAAATACCACATTGTTTCTCTGGTGTGAGAAACCAAAAGAGCAAATGAGGATCAAAATGTAAAACAGATACCAAGAAATGGGAAGAAAATGGTCAAATGTGAAGAACAAAGGAGGGCAGAGGGGGAAAGGAAAAAAGGGATTTAAAAAAAGGAAAAATGGAAACAAACCTTTTGTAAATAAGGAGGGGAAGAGGAATTGAAGGAAGAAGAGGCAAATGGGGAAAAAAAAAAAACCACAAGATATATTATGTACAGATTTCCTATGATGAATGTCATCATTATGTATATATAAAAGGTATAAAATTTTTAAAATGGGGGGGCTTGCAGGTTAGCTCAGTTGTTTAAGAGCTTGCTTAGGCAAAACCATCAGGTGCTGGGGACCATGGTTTGATCCCCAGTTCCACATGCCTTAACAGACTCCCCTTAAGGCAACCTGAACTAACCAAAATAAATAAATAATAAAAATAAATAAAATTTTTAAAATGCAAAAAATATGAGCGACAAAAAGGTTAATTCTCAGCAAAGGCTTGTCACATTCTTGTCACTGGAACCTAATTCCCACACTCTACGCACAGCTTAGAGGAGGAAAGATTTACTCTGGCTCATGATTTTTGGAGGTTTCGGGCTACATTCCCCAGGCTTGACCACAGAAACAGCAAGGTTGAGGGGCCGTCCTGGAAGGCCCACCTCCTGGTAGACCTCTCGTGGGCAGACCCCACCCTCTGACAGCAAGCTAGACTCAGTCATCTTTCAAAAGCCCCTTGTGTATGTAAGGCCTTTGAAGAGACATTCAGATACTGTATAAACCACATCACGTATTTTACTGGGAATGAAGAATTCTCCAGTAATTCATATAGAACCTGAACCTCATTCTCCATTTTAAAAAGCTAAAACATGGTGAATAATTTGTACTAAAGAAATACTCAAACTGCTGTATCCACTCTCTTATGACAGTAGGCAAACAAACATTATTTTCTAGGCAAGCATCCAAGATGAGTACAAGGTATTTAACTTCTTGACAACAGATTTACTCCTAAAAAACTGGGTAAACATGCTGAAGAACAAAAAATCATGTATACCATTTCATTATTATTTATTTATATAAATTACATATAATTTAATTTAAATATATACATATTACTTGCATAAATTACACATTTAGGGATTATATAATGCTTCACATATTTACTGATAATTCATGACCTAATCTGTCATGAAAAGTAGTGGCACAAGCCGGGCATGGTGGCGCAGGCCTGTAATCCCAGCACTCCGGAGGCTGAGGCAGGAGAATTGTTGTGAGTTCAAGACCAGCTTGAGCTACAAAGTGAGCTTAAGGCCAGCCTGAACTGCACAGTGAGACTCTGTCTCAAAAAGACAAAAAAAAAAAGTAGTGGCACAAGCACCTGCCTGGCAAAGGGCAAGGACTGGAGTTTGATCCCTGGTACCAAAAAAAACCAAAAAGGCTTGCACTATATTGCTTAAAATATTATGTTTAAAGCAAATTATATCTGTAAAAAATGTAAGATGGGATCAAGTGGAAAATATTGTCCTCTTAAATCTGTGGACATGAAGCAGCAATTAACAAACATCTGCAAATATGAGACCTCAAACCTACTCTCTTTCAACCCAATCCATTCTTCCTCTTCATTCACCAGTGCTTTTCTGAAGACCTAGGAAAGCTTACTTACAAGACTATTTAATACCACAAAAGCACAATAGCTCTTCTTCATGCCAAAGCTAACACCTTTACTATAAATGTGTCTTGATTGACTCTGAAAAAACATCAAACACATGCTGTGCTGAGCTCTTACTCAGACTGCGCAGACCAGATGAGTATCTCCCAGCTGCAACAGGAACCCAGCACAGCACTTACCAGCCTTTGGGCCTTTCCTCCAGTGCTGCATTTGCACAACCGCAGCAATCTGAGAGCGAAGAACACTGAGCTCATTCTCGAGAGCAGCTATTTTTTTCATTGCAGCCTCATCTACAGGCAGATCGTTTTTCACTGGTTTGTTCTGTCTTCGAGTAGATGACAGTGGATTCCAAGCTGCTTGTGAAGTATGGAAAGTTTTAATTTTCTCCTCTTCTTCATTTTTCCATATACAACTTCTATAGGTGGAAGAGGGACAGAGAAAGACAGAAATTTCCAATCAGAAAAGAAACAAAATCTCTCATGAAAGACAAGACAAAGTAAAATTGGAGTAACTTCCTGCGTCTGTGCGGGCACACTGAGGACAAATACATCTTGCTTAGCTTTGTGTTCTCAGCATACAGAACAGAATGCAGCTGCCAACAGAGTGCTGAGCCGGGAAATGAGAGAATAAGCCTTGCTCACAGAGAGCAAGACAAAAATGCTCAACCATCCTAGAACTGCTCTATCCATTAACTTTACTGTGTAAGCTTATTTAAAAATTTGACATAGGGCACTTTTAAAAGGCTTTACACTCAGGATTATGTTAACTAAGGGTAAGTTTATGGTCTTCTAAGTTTTTGAAAATTGAGAAAGCAGTCTGACACACAATACATTTAGTGAAAAGATCTCAATAACTGACACTCAGTGTTCCAAGCACATACTGAAGACAACAACATGGAGGGGAGTGCTCCCTAGCAGTATTCACCACAAGTAAAAAGTTATCCTTTAGGGTCCATCAAGGACTGGTTCCAGGGGGGTCCCCACACAACAGTAAAATCCAAGAATGCTCAAATCTCTAATATAAATGGCAGGGCAATGGCTATAGCCTCCGTCACACTTTACATCACCTCTAGATTACTCAGAATTCCTAATACAACATCTACCCATCACTTCATTCTCATGGATTCAGTGTAGTACTTGGAGCACAAAAACTAGAACTTCTTTGTTTTTTTTTTTTTGTTTTTTTTTTTTTGGCGGAAGCGGGGATTGAACTCAGGCCCTTGCACTTAGCAGGGAAGCACTTATTTTCCACTGAGCTATCTCCCCGGCCCCTCTAAAACTTTTTTTTTTTACAAATATTTCTGATCCACAGTTGGTTGAATGCATGAAATGTGAAGCCCATGGATACAGAGACCACAAGGAACTCTCAGAAATAAGGAGGCCTTACTATGTACTTAATATCACTGTCTTGTGTACTGTAAACCCTGTGTAAATTCTGGCTAAATAAAATGTAGCATTTACAGTATTTCATAGAAATAGCAATGCTTTAGTATGAAACAGGGAGTCTAGGGATATGGCTCAGTGGAATAAGTGCTTCCCTGGCAAGCACAAGGGTCTGAGTTCAATCCCCGTTTCCACCAAGAAAAAGTATAAAACAGGATGAAAATCATGACTCTGACACTGCTTTAGCTCTCTGCCCTCATACATAATGCTAGGCTTCAATATCTAGTAAGAAAA
The DNA here is from genome assembly GCA_004027165.1 of Ctenomys sociabilis. Lineage (NCBI taxonomy): Eukaryota > Metazoa > Chordata > Mammalia > Rodentia > Ctenomyidae > Ctenomys > Ctenomys sociabilis. Next base: position 10,937 of record PVKA01007569.1, on the reverse strand, counting down.
ACTGGCTTAAAAATGAGAAAGTAACCCTGATTAGGAGGATATTAGTATGACACAGCAAATACAGAGAACAGCAGAGTTGCAATAGGAGCAAACTTCAACATGCAAGAATTCAGGTTATGGCCCATACCCCACTTTTCAAGAAAAGCATAAAAATTACCGATATCTAAGACAACTAGCTTCTTCATCATTTGCCACAGACAAAACATCAGCAAAAGATGGCACTATAGAGCCACAATTATCAGACTCTACAGAGTTCAAGGGCAGGATCAACTAAAAGTAAAAAAAGAAAAAAAAAAAAAAATCAGAGCTCTGTAGGAAGTCAGGAAAGACATGTACCCCATGCCCCATGGATAATCTAAGAGAGAAGAGAAAGGGTATTCAGTACAAAAATATGCACCTGTTAGCAAGAAAAAATAACTGACAAAAACATTAACCTATATTCAAATGCATAGCAATATTCTCTCCCCTGGTGAATCATATAAATTACCAAACAGGAAAAAAAAATTAAAACAAGCCAGGGAGATAATTCAGTGGCATAAGTGCCTGCCTGGCAAGTGCAAAGCAGCAAGTTCAAACTCCAGTACTAAAAACATTAAAACAAGCAAAATAAGCTCGTGTTCCTTGTATCTGCTCACCTCTCAATATATTCAGAGAAACAAAAAAATATATGAAACAACTTGTTTCCAGGGGTAAGCTAATGTTTACTAGCTCATAGGAAACATTTTCTTGTTTTGTTGTTAGATACTGCAACTCCCTAGGAATACCCAGGATTATTTTATAAACAACTTGTGCATGGTGACTGACTTACCTCAAAATTAGGTCTTCGACAGGGTTCTAAAGGAAGCATTTTCCCAATAATACGCACAATACTCCGATATGATCCATAGTCCTTACTTTTCCAAATCAGCAATATCTATTTAAAAACAAGGCTTCACTTAAAATATACTTGTTAAACATAAATTTATGTGTCTAAAAAGGAGATGTAAAAGGTGCACCTGCATTTCTTAAAAAGAAAATATAGTACTGCATACTCTTAAATATCTTCTTCAAAAAACTAAACTTTATTAATATTTATCTTTTTTAAAAGAATGAAGTTGTAAGGTTTAGCTCAGTGGTAGAGCACTCATCTAGCGTGCACAGTTCCTTGGTTCAAATTCCTGAACTGCTGAAAAACAAAAACAAAACAGGGAATGGGAAGATAGTTCAGTAGAATAAGCGCTTGCCTGGCAAGCACAAGGTCCTGAGTTCAGTCCCTGGTACTGGAAAACAAAAAATAAACATACTGGATTATCTTTTAAGCAAGCAACACACTTCATTTTCTTTTATTCCTTATAATGTCCACATTCCTTGAAAAATTTCGTTCAGAAAAATTGCCTTTCTTCCCTTTAATTCTTTTGACCCACTCAAAAACTGACGCTATCAGCCAGTTGTGGTGGTAAATATCTGCAATGCCAGCATGGGGAAGGGGTACAGACTGAGGCAGGAAGATCACTACCTGTTCAGCCTGGGTTACAAAGAGAGTTCAAGGCCACCTTGAGACCTTGTCTCAAAGGAAAAAAAACAGCTGGGAGTGGTGTCACTTGCCTGGAATCCCAGCATTTGGGAGGCAGGAAGAGAGGGAGGATTGTTGCAAGCTCTACATCAGCCTGGGCTACAAAGTGAGCTCAAACCCAGCCTGACCTGCATAGTTGTTTTTTGGGGTTTTTTTTGGTTTTTTGTTGTGTGTGTTTTTGAGACAGGATCAACTCTCTTCTCAAGGCCTACTTACTCATAGTCCCTGTTCAACTATGTTCTTCTCAGGATAATCATCCTCTCTCATTTGTGTCTCAGATTCCTCCTCCAGAGATTGCAAACATGCTTAAGTTACTTCTAATTTTAAAAAGGGAGAAAAATTCAATCCTGCTGCCCCTAATAATTGATGGTCTCTTAATTTCCCTTCTCAAGCAAACTTTTCCAAACATTGCTGATGCTGCTTCCCTTCCTCACATTCTTCAAACTACTCCAATGTAGTCCTAGCTCCACCTATAAAAATTCATGGAAGTACCAATAACCCAATAATGATAAGAAAATCTTCAACAGCTATTCACTACTCATCTCCAGGCCATTAATGAAATTTGAATTACTTCAATAACATTTAATAACGTCTCCTATTATGTCATCAACATCTATTGCTTCAAAACAATGCATAAAACTGCCAAATCTGAATTTCTTTTTCTCCTAACCTCCCTAACTATTTATCTAATTGTCTGCCAGGTATTTCTATTATGTATTCCAACACTACCTCTGGCTCACCTTATCTCCCTACTCAAATTCACTGCTCATAGTGAGTTGCCTATAGTAATGGCATCATCATTCTTCAACTTACTTTGGTTTAAAATCTTAGCATTATATTTGACCATCTTCTAATTCCTCTCACCAAACAGACAACTTGGCCATTTTGTAAGCACATATACTCTTTTGTCTTTCTTATAGTCAATCTCATAGTTACATTTGTTTCTCTCATATTTTAAGCTTCATGAATACAACATCCAATGATAGTTCCTCTATTATCTGTAGAACCAAGAACACTGTCTTATGTCTACATGAGTAGATGAATTGGACGTGTTGGTAATTCTCAGGTCCAAATCATCCTCTCACCCTCACATATATTTTGGATTTGCTGAGTTTAAATTACTATAGTCTGATCAAACATCAAATGTCCATAAGTTACCTTAAAGTTTTATTTATCTATGTAATAAATTTATTTCACATCTTTTTTTATTTTGCTTCTCTTGAATCTTTTGTTGGTATTTGACCTGGAAGGTGAACAGAATAAATCCCTATTCTATTCTATACACACCTTTTTTTGCAGTCTGGGGATTGAATACAGGCCTCTACACTGACTATATCCCCAGCCTTATTTTTTTAGACAGGGCCTTGCTAAGGTGCTAAATTTCCAGTCTGGGCTCCAAGGTTTTATCCTCCTGCCTCAGCCCCCTGAAGTCCTAGGATTACAGGCCACCAATAATCTGCTGTATCCCTCCTACCCTTGCCTAAAATTATCAAAATTGTACTATTGAGAACCTTTGTCCCACCTTAACTGGGTCTTAAGATGCATATAAATCATTTTTAAGATGAAACCCAAGAAGAAAGCAGATTCATTCAAATCCATTAAGACATTTACCTGGTCTATGGGAACACCAAAATACGCTAGCGTTTCTCTTAAGATATTCAACAGGAGAGACATTGAGAACGCAAATTTAGAGAAATGTCATCAGTTTCTTCGTACCTTCGGGGAAAATTTTGGAACATATTACTCTTCACAAATAAGTGCCACATGAATTATGTTAACTAACCTAGAAGATCTCTTTCATTATTTATTACACCACCAATTAATTTCCCCTGGTCGGCGTTACTCTGAAAGAAGCAAAGAGGGGGGGTGCGGAGTCTAACTCAAAGCTTTAACAAAAAGAATAGTAGTTCTTTTCAGTAACAGGGAGAAGTACCACCCCTCTCGTTCTTTTTTCTTTCTTTTTTCTTTCTTTTTTTTTGTTGTTGTTGTTGTTATTGTTCTGGGATATTCTGTTGTTGTTGTTGTTGTTCTGGGATATTCTTTTAAACAGGGTCTCGCTATGTAGTTAAGACTGTCCTTGAACTCACTATGTAGCCCAGGTTGTCCTCGAACGCAAGGCTATCCTGCCACCTCAGCCTCCCGTTTTAAATACAAGGATGAACACGTACCCAAGAAGCCATAAAACTTGTCACCCAGCCAGGATGCGACCAGCGCAGTCATGTCACTCGCACTACACAGACTTGCTCACCTTCCTCCAGAACCGTTCCTCAGGCAACCACCGGATCACGAAGTGGAGGGCGTTACAGAAGTGGGCCCCCGAACCATCCTCCAGTGGAGAATTCCAGCGTGCGCGAGCGCTGATGAGAAAGCGCAGACTTCAACCCCGCGCCGCCTGCGCACCTCGAGCTACAGGCGGCAACTACCACCCAAGTGAAGGACCTGTCCGCCCGGAATGCCACCTGGAGCACTGCACTCAACCTGAGTGATTCAGAAATAGGTACAGTTAACAAGTCCGGAGCCGACTCTACCAGCCTAGCTCACTGCTTCCGCATTCCAGGACGGAAAATTAAAATCCGCGGGCCTTGACACAAACCCTATCCCATTGGACAAAACTGAAAACTGCTTCTTCTGATTGGCTGCTGCACAAGCAGGTATCTTCACCAGCCTAAAGGGCGGGCTTCCTGCGACACAACCAATAGAAAACAACAGGAAGCTGGTGGGCAGGATAGGGCTAGGGCGTTGACGCACGCGCACAATGCGCGTAAAGGGCTTCCCAGTGGCAGTTAAAAGGCGTGATTGACCTCGTTACCCGAACACTATGGACAACTGCGATAGGTAACCGACGGATTCTGCCCCATGCACACATACACCAGGTTCGCCCTCTAAAGTTAACGAGCCCGCCAGAGTCCATTTGTTGGTCATTCAGTGAACCAATGCCTAAGCGACTAGGGGTTTGCAGCTTTGCCTTTTTAAAATTCATTCATAACTATTATGGACTACTGGACTATTTTGGAATATTTTGCTGAATTCACACGCCTATAATATTTAAATAAAAAAACTAAAAAAGGGGGATACAATTGAACGACCATTTTGTATCTGTAGACTCTCTTGATTCAATGAATAGAGGGTTTGTAAACAGTATGTCTACATCTTGTACAATAACCACTAAGAAAACAATATGCCATGTATTAACCATTGAAACTGTCCTAATTTGATTTGGAAAAAAATAAAAAAAAAAAAATTCATTCATAGCAGAATGTGGTGGTGAATACTAGAATTAGTAAATTCGAGGCCAGGCTAGTCTAGCAATGCTCACGCCAGCCTGAATTCTGTCACAAAAACAAAATTGTGCCTGCTTACTGACTTACCTAATTTTTAAAGTGGGGAAGGTTTACAGTAATTAATTCAATTAATATTGGGATGTCTGTTTCAAACACCCTTCTAAGTTCAGGAAAATGCAGGTCTTTTTCCTTCTGGAGGTTTCTCTTTAGTGCCATTTAAAAAATACAGTACCTACTTGAAGATTTGGATATGGGATGAGAGAAACATGAGCAAGGTTTGGGGACCTACCTGGCAGAACGATGGCATTAATTTTAAGTGAGGAACTCAGTAGTCTGACCAGGAAAAGATGAGCTAGAGATGATGGGAAATGTCAAAGTACAAGGCAAGTGGATCGGAAACCTTACAAGGAATGATCATTCTTTCAAGTGTCTTCTCCTTTTCCCCTTGTAAATGACTAATTAATGACTTTATAACCTCCTCCCTTTCCAAAATCTTACCTAACACAGCATATACAAGGCAAAATGAAGCTGACAAAGAACATGAAAAAGGGAACTAGTAGTACTCTAGTTTCTCTATTAACTGACAGGCAGCAAAGTGGGCCCAGGTCAAATGTGTCCATACCCTTTCCTGTTCAGATCTTTCCTACATCTTAAAAGCATTCATTCATATTTTGATAACCTGCTACAAAGACTTAGCATTTTCTACTGCTTATCTTTACACTGAATTTTCCTGAACTTTAGAAAAGAGGTATGGCCTACAGGTTATGTTCAGAAAGATTGTGGCTTACTTTCTCATTATCTTCCTATGTTCAACCTCTCCCAGCTTGGTCCCAGCCTTCTCATTTTATCATTTCCAGTGTTTGCTTCTCAATGAGACCCCTTCACTTTTCAGTTTGCTGGGATAAAAGGCTTCTCTAATCCACAGTGGGTTAATTGCAGTCACAATGAAACCCTAAGTTTTAGCTACTCCTCCAGTGAATAGCTACCTAAATAGGGCTTCTTGTATCTAGCACCTGTCACACAGTGTCTCTTCTTTCTACTCATAGAAACCAACATAAGAGAGATTGATTTGTCAGCTTATCACCTGCAAGCACTACACATCAATCTTTGGTATCCTATCCAACTATGAAGATTGTCAAAGAACCACTTAGGATTTAGCTAATTATTATAGCTAATATTATGCCATAGACCAGACCAAATTTTATTCATCTTATTACACCCAAAACCAAGCAGCTTTTCAGTTAATTAATGGAGACAGACTAAGGACTAGCTTAGGCAAAAGCCAGAATCTTGCCAACTGCCCATTGGAACCCCATTAGCCTTCCATTAGCCTCGTGACCCCAAACCTTAAATTTTGTGTGGTAATCTGTGTGGTAAACTAAAATTACTACACTGTAATTACCTGACATAACAGAGCAAAAATATACAACATTCTGTAAAAGTGGGCCATAGCATGTGTAACCTTAAAGATTCTGGTATCATCAGTCCTGAAAATATTCTGCTTTGCATTACCAATAAGACTAGATGGAGACATTATATGTATAAATATCTACATAAAAATTTACTTGACATGTACTAAAATCATAAAACCTAAAAATTTAAATTACAAAAATACAAACCCTCAGACATTATGACTTAAGTATGAAGGGTCCTCCAAAGACTCGTGTACTGAAGACTTGGATCCAAGTGCAGCCGCATTCAGAGGTGGGGCCTGGGAGAGGTGATCCTATCAGGAGGGTGCTGCCCCATCAGCACATTACTAAGAGTTCACAGCTTCTTTGGCCATTAGGAAATAGTGCCTAAAGCCGGTGAGTGGTGGCCAAGCAGCTATAATCCCAGCACTTGGGAGGGTAAGGCAGCAATGCAAGTTCAAAGTCAGCCTGAGCTACAAAAACGGTGAGCTTAGTTGAAGGGAATAAATAGGCCATGGGACGGGACCTTAAGGACTGCACCTTGCTCTTCTCAGGGCCTTTCTCTCCAGTTTCCTCTTCTCCCTGACCATGAGCTTAACAGCTTTCCTCTACCAAGCCCAGCCACCAAAATCCAAGAGCAAGGAAGCAAATTAAACAGACTGCAACCCCAACACCACACACAAAAATGGACCCTCCTTCCGCTCACTTTTATCACAGCAACAAAGTCTAGATTAGGCTTAGTGTCTGCATCCAAAGGCCTTTGTATATATTTATAATTAGCCAAACTATTTTTGATCAAATATGTTGTGTTTAAAAATATACCCAAAAAGTTTTAGAATGTATTTGCTTGGAGATCACCCAGACCACCCAGCTATAACATCAGTCTTGTGATTTCTATTTAACTTGTAGTCACTCTACCCAAAAAATTTTCAATACTGTTATAGTCCAAGTAACAAATTCTAAAAATTTTCTTCACAAAAATTCTGCATGCTTTGTTTACAGCTAATACAGTTGTCACAAAGATTAACATGGCAAAAAGGATATGACAGAAAACCTTAAATTGTTAAAATTCTTTGGTTTCAGAATGAGCTCTGGTTTTAGGAGACAATGTCTCATTATGTAATTCAGGATGGCCAAACACGAAGATCCTACTGCTTCAGCCTCTTAAGTGCTGGGATAACAAGTATGTGCACCACACCCAGTTTGGTTTTTTCAATCACTGGAAATTTTAATTCACAGCATTAACTTCAAATAATCCAGACTAGAAAAAAAGTTCAATATTGGGTAACAGGATTGAAGAACATTATTTTGTAGTAAAGTGGAACACAGATGATGAATTTAATTTGGAATGAAGGAACAATCAAACTCCTGGAGAAAATGAAGCTTAAGGAAAATTTGAATTTAAGATCTAGACACAAGTGTTTTCTCACAAAATTCCTTCCTGTTTGCTTCTTCCAATTACTAATTATACTCAATAAATTCCTACTACTTTTTATCACTTAGCCATGAAATAGCTGTGGAATCACTTTTAATATTCGTATGCACTATTTTAAACGTTCTGTGGCTATAACACATGAAATTCAGTAATTGGTGGTAGATAAAATTGAGAACTGTTTTTCACCCTTCTCCAAAGTGCATCCAATTTTGATTCGCTTTGTTTCAATACCCACATCTAGTTTCCAACCTATTATCAAACTGTAACAAAGCAAGACTGATATTTGTCCAACTACTAACACTTTAAATTGTGTCAAGGTATCTACAACACATGTACTTAAATGCAACTGTCCTTAAATTTGGATATTTCTCCATCTGTTTAAATGGAAGAAAATCTACAGTCTATATAAATGTGATTTTTTTTAATCTATATAATAATTAGAGACACAAAGTCTATCTTGCTCTTTAAAAGTACCAAAAAAGCAATATACATACACTAGCAATCCCAATACATGGGAGCCTGAGGATCACCAGAAATTTAAGGTCAGTCTGAGCTACACAGTAAGATCAAAGCCAGCTTTAACTACACAGCTGTTTTCAAAAAAAAAAAGCAAAAGAACACAAACCAGGTGGCATAGTTATGCACTTACATTCCAGGACTTAGGAGGCCAAGACAAAAAGATCACTAGCTAAATTAAAGTCTAGTTTATGGGGCCGGGGAGATGGCTCAGTGGAATAAGTACTTCCCTGGTAAGCACAAGGGCCCAAGTTCAATCCCCGGTTCTGCCAAAAAAAAAAAAAAAAAAAAAAAAAAAAAAGTCTAGTCTACCCACAGCAAAGTTAAACCTTGTCCTAGACTATGGATCTAAGACCCAGTCTCAAAGACAAACACCACCAGTTTTTCATTCCAAATCCTAAAACCTTCTCTCTCTTATACCCGACTTGTCAATTAGCAATACAAATTAAATCTTAATAGTCATTTGTCATAGCTGGCAAATCCCTCACTGCATTATTGGAACCTCCCCACTCATAAATCTAGTATCTGTTTTAGAGGCTATCATAAGCCTTTTGCTATGAATTTAGTATCTGTACATTAGTATTAACCAGCTAATTTTCATAGTTTATTTTTATTCTTTTTTTTTGAGACAGTCCCTCTATGCAGTTTAGACTGGCCTTGAACTCACAGCCACCCTATACTGCCTCAGCCTCCTGAGTGCTGGCTGGGATTACAGGCATGGCTACCAGGCCCTCCTTACAGTTTATTGTAACAAAAATCACTAGGCTGCCCTAGGCTAGGCTCAAAACTGTAATACAACCTCCTGCCTCAGCCTCCCAGAGCTAGGATTACACTCTTGATCTACTGTGCGCACTTTTTCTATCTTTTAATGGCTCAGACTTACCAATTATAAAATTTTCTGTCTTTCCAGGAGAAAAAGAGTAAACAGTTTGAGGAATGTTAGAAAAGTATTTATCAAGCTGTTATCACAGAAGGCTTCCTAATCAATGAGTTTAAAATCTCAAGTCTAGAAATAGCCATTGAAATCAGTTGTAGAGGACACAGGAATAGTCTCACATTCAGGTGAAAAAACAACTGCTATTACCACTTATGACATTTTTATTGGCATATGACAATTTACAAGGGTCCCTGTTGCATTATACATCACACTGAGTAAGAATCGTTTAGCCATCTACATTCATTCTTAAGGGTAATATTTTTTCTCAAATTATAATTCCCAACATTATTTAACTATGACAAAAAGGAACAAGAGCAATTCCTTGAAGCAGACTGCAACTAAAAAATTTTTTACTTTTTGTATTAAATTCCTAGGATGTTACAAAGTACACACCTAAGAACTGAGTCATGGCCTTCTAAACAGTTTTATTTTTTTCTGGAAATACCCTTTGGTTTGTCTTTTTATTTCCTTTCACCAAACAAAAGAAAGTGTGTTAATGTAAGTATCAAAGAGTTATTTCCTAGCACTTATAAACAAATATCCTTACCATTCAGCTTTTATAACATGTCATGAAGTGTGGAGTAAAATTGTGAATTAAAAAAATACAGAGTACTTTTTGTATTATTCTGGGCTCTGAAAAAGGTAATATCCTTAATGCCATTCCACTGCAGTGTTCTCACAACCACTCTACCCTATTACATTTTTATAGGATAAGCTTTCCTCAACTTTATAAGAATAAAAGTAACCAAAGTCAAAGCAATGCATGTGCACTTAATTACAATCTGCCCACAGGACGTAAGTAGCTTTATTCCCAACTCCCTCTTGAATAAATTTCACAGCAAATCCCCTTTCTCTTGCCTTTCAATAGAGAAAAAAAAGGCAAAGCTGCACCAATTATAGATGGCATAGAAATTCTGTGTCTAACCAGATAGTTAATTGTTACAAGCAATGTGTACGCACATAAAATGAAAATGGTATGAAAACTGTGTACATAGGGGGCTCAACAACCATGTTACTTTGGAATATAAATAAGCAATACTCTGAATGAAGGGTGTTATGTCCAAATTGATGCAAAACATCCTTATGCTCTGAGAAGTAACATTCCTCTTCTTTATTAAGCCTAGATAATTTCATAAAGATAAGAGAAACAATACCTAAGGACTTTAGGTAATTAGTATCAAACATGCTGACTTTCCTTTTTCCTTTTAGTTTTGTTTAATTTCCAAAAGCTCTTAGCAAAATGTCCCTGGCTGTAAAATTAAGGTGCTTTATGCACTGCAAAGCATCAAAAATGATGGGAAGACTCATACACTTCAGATCTTCAAAAGGTCACATTTATAGAATAAGCATTATTTTAAACACAAAAAATACACAACTAATTCAGTTGTTGAATTAAAATGAAACGTGGTATTTATACAGACAGACTTAAATATGAAGCTTTCTACTTCAGTTTTTCATTCTTTTAAGAGTTATAAACGAAAAAGTAATTTACATTGGAAAGATTATCTACCTAAAGAACCCTTCTTGCAAAGAAAAGAAAAACTATTTTACAAACTGCAAGTGAAATAAGGATGAGGAAAAAAAAAGATCAATGCTAGGGCAAGCTTCCTGTTACAACCTTTTATTGATGATTAGAATATAGTTACTAATGAACAATTATATTTGTCTATTTTTTCTTATGGTCATACTACTAATTTTCAGCTACCCAAAAGCTCAAATAATATATAACCTATGAAATTAGCTACTGGACACATCAATTTATTCTGCAGGATAATCCTCTCCATATCAAGATTAGGATTATAGA